>PVKA01001966.1:0-134328 GCA_004027165.1 Ctenomys sociabilis | reverse complement strand
GCTGTCTCAATCACCATCTCAGCGCGCCCTCTGGGGTCAGAGCCAGCACAGCATCCGGCGATCAAAATCAGCTGATTTTTTTGATGATATCCATTCTTTCTGGAGTGAGATAGAATCTCAGTGTCGTTTTAATTTGCATCTCTCAAATTACCTGTGACACTGAATTTTTTTCATTTCTTTTGTCATTTAAATTTAAATGTCTAAGAGGTATCTATTCGATTTGGATGCCCATTTTCTATTGTGTTTAAATCTGAGGGTTCTGATTTTTTAGTTCTTTACATATTCTTTATGTAGTCATTTGTCTGAGGAAAGATTGGCAAAATTATTTTCCCACTGTCAGTTGTCTCTTGATTATTTTGTGGAAATCAATGTAGTGATTCATTACAAAACCAAAAACTAGAGGTTCCATTTGATCTAGTTATTCTTCCTTTTTGTAACTTTCCAAAATAATTAAAAACAACATAGACAGTAATATATGTGGAATCGTGTTTGTAGCAACAGTTTGTAACAGCCCATACGCCTATCGACAGATGAATGAATAAGATGTGGTTTTTGCCTAAAATAAAGTACTACTCAGTCTTAGAAAGGGATACATTTGAGACATTTCTAGTATACCTTGAGACCATACTCTTAAGTAAAACAAATCAGACTCACATATTTAAATATTTCATTGTTTCACCCAGAAACCAGAAGAGGAAGTAAGGACCAAATTTTAGAATAGATATATAGGAAAGAAACGTTCAAGTGAGGTGAGACCTAGGGAGCAAGGAGCAGGAAGAGAAGGAAAGGAAAGGACAAAACAAGGAGCAGAAAAGAAAAATGGAGACAAAACTTTTGTAAACAAAGAGGAAGAGGGGTTGAAGAGAAGATAGGAAAATGGAAAAAAAAGAATCAAGATACAACATATGATAAACGTGATCATCATGTATATCTAAAACATACTACAAAGTCTGTACCAAGTAGAATTATCCACCAAGAGGTTTTCAGTTTCAGTGAATCTATTTTTTTAAGAGCCAGGATACACAAGAATTCCACTGGAAAGTGCAATAAAAGGGTGACTTCGGCATGGAGGCTGCCTGCTTTGTGGAGCTCTCCTGGAGGATCCAGCGCTTTTCCAGCCCAGGTCCTGATGTCTTAATGAGAAACTGGGCAGGAAGAAAGCTCAGTTCTCAGGGGCCAGGAAGATGGCTCAGTAGAATAACCATTTCCCTGGCAAGTGCAAAGACCTGAGTTCAATCCCAAGTTCAGCCAAACAAGCAGAAAAAAAAAAAGCTCAGTTCTCACTGTACTTTCCTAATAAACAAGTGTGCATTAAATCTGTTCTTGATTTTCTGAAATAACTATGACTATAAGAAATTTAAAGACTATTTTTGGGGCTTTCCTAGAAATTCTTCAATGTTCCAGTAAGCATCCAGGAATGCTACGAAAATGGGCTCATATTATATCACAATCCCTTCTGATACTATTATTGCTAAAGCAGTTATAATTGGAATTTTTAAAAATATTTTCTTTCATTTTTTTTATTTCTTCAGGAGTCTATGCTTGCCATGCGTTATGAGTACATTCTTTGGCAGGAGTTCAAACATGCACAGGATGCATCTCAGTTTTTTGTCTCTCTTCCCCTTCTGCTATTTCTTATTCTCCCTGCTTTTTGCAATAGATAGATCTACCATTTTCTACTATCTATCTTTAGTTTGCTCTTCATATTTTTGATTACTCATAGAAGAGAAACCACAGGATATTTAAGCTCGTATGCATGTCTGATTTATTTCATTTAATATTATAGTCTCAAACTACATCCATTTTCTTTCATGGTAAGTGTGAATCCCATTTACCTTTTTTTAGGAAGAGTATAATAATCACTTCCAAGAGTTAGCTATCATGAATTGTCCTGCTATAAAAACAGATATGCATTTATCACTATAACAAAAGAATATGCAAGAACTTTCTGAAACAAATACTATTGCACCAGCTGAGGAAATAGCTCAGCAGCCTAATCGCCTGTCTAACAAGCACAAGGACTGAGTTTAGTCACTCGTGGTCCATGCCATGCTGGCCCCAGGGCCCCAGTCAGGCAGTGCTGGCCCCTGAGTCTGGGCGTGGTGGAGTGTGCCTATAATCCCAGTAGGGAAAAGACTGAGACAAGGGTTTCACCACAGGTCTGAGTTGCTAAATAAAAATAAATAAACATAAAAAGAAATACTGACTGCACAAAATTAATATCCAAAGTCAACAAATGGGGTCATATTTAATTTTTAAAAAACTAAATACAACAAAGAAAACAACCAACAAACAGCATGAGCAGACAATCGACAAAATGGAAAAAAATATTCCATTAGTTACACTTTGAGCAGAGAATAAATAAGTAAAATATATAAAGTAATCTAAAATATCACAACCCTACAGTAAAAAGTGTTTTAAAATTTGGCAACTAACATAATTAGATGCTTCTCAAAGAAGTGCAAATAGCTAATGGATTAATAAAAAAAAATATGTTCAGTACTTCCAGCCATCAGAAAAATGCAAAAACTAAAACAATGTTGAGATTCTATATTGCAATTTGAACTTTAATTAAGGACAGAAATTCATTTTTTAGTATCTACTTTTTCCTGATACATAAAAACCTCACTCTTAAGCCTCAAAACATTTCTTTGAACTTAATCCATGCTAGTACAACTATTATATTTTTATGAAGTTCAAATTAATTTACAATAACCAGAATGCTTTGGATGTTTTTATGTAGATTTATTTCCAGTAAAACTGACTAGTTACACCTTTACAGCAGTCTGCATCTCACTTTCAAATCATGACCTTCAGGAGACATGAAAACCAATTTTTTTTTTAGTATTTATACTTTAAAACCACAGCAACCTGGAGGCCATTATAAACATCCAGAAATTCAGGAAAGTAGTCTTTTTAAATTGTGAACAGAAAATTAATTATTTAACATGTTACCCCAGATGCCCTTGCTGTCTTTCATGGAAAGTATCTGATCTTTTGGTAAATATGTATGCATTACTCTCTTGGTCCTGTTATCTGGGAGGCAGGGAGCTTAGCCTTACCCAGGACAGCATGACCACTGAAGAGAATATGCCTTTTCCTCCCTTTGCTCCCTGAACAGAAAAGTTGGGCCAGGAGATGAGGCTGAGAAGCTGATATCAGTTTGAGACAGACATATCCATTTTCCCTCATCTTGGTGAATGAAGACCAACAAAAAAAAAAAAAATGATTACAGCTCTATCTAAGCAACCAAGAATGAGAATCATCAATAACCGGGAGAGGTAGCAAGAGGTTTCATTGCATATCTGACTGCCCAGAGCACCTCAGAAAGAGGAAAATATTGGAATTAAAAGAGGTGTTTTCCATGTTTTCCTCACCTGTTTACATGGTATTAAAAAATATCTCAATATAGCTTCATGTTACAAAGGCAAACACCCCTTGTCATCCCCTCTAAAATAACACACTCATGCGCTGATACAGTATTTTATAAAATGTCTTTCTTCACCTAATAATTCATTTTTACAATGTAGATTTTCTAAAAATCATAACTTCAAAAATGTTTGAGCCTTCCAGTCTTCCTATGCCCAAAACAAGAGGTTGTAAGTAAGTCCCAGGCCTAAACCAAAAGTCTCTAAGAGCAGAAAGAATGCAGGTGGCATTTCATTACACAACAGCATCTAGCTGGATAACTGCATAACTGAAAAGCATCCAGGAAAGATGGAGTTTAATGATAAGAAAAGCAAGTAGGTCATGAAAGTCTAATTCCAGCCATCTTTTATTTGTCAAGCAATTGTAACTCACCATTTAACATGGTTTTATATTAATTATTTATTTATCATTTTAATCCAAAAGAGAAAAAAGTTAACATTGTTAGTTCAATATTTCAGTTGAGCTGTACTGAAGACAATCTTATTTAGAAAATATTTTAAAATTTTAGAAAATTTTACATAGAAAATGAATATAGGGGCTAGGGAGATAGCTCACAGCATAAGCACCTGCCTGGCAAGCTCAAGGTCCCAAATTTGAACACTGGTATAAGAAAAAAAAAAAAGAAAGAAAGAAAAGTGAATATAAATGAAGGTCAAATAAAGTTTCAGTTTTTTGCTTACCTAGGCTATAATCTAATTTTGAAGTAGAACTTTCTGCTTCTGAAAATGAAGAACAGAGCAGAAAGTACAGATATCCATAAGTTTTATTTATAAGATATTCAGAAAAGCAAAATATTTTGGTAGAATTAGATTTAACAACTTGATTTTAAGACAATAAAGAAACTTTTATAACTCAGAATTCAAATTAAGTGCTCAGTATAGAAATGTATGGTTTTAGTGGTTTTGTCAAACTCCACAATGAAATGCTATTTCTGAACATCAGAAAGGATCCTCAGCACGTGTATAACTCTCTCGCACTGCCAGCCACATAGAACTCTTGTCTGGATTGGCATATTTCCTCCCTCTGGGAGGCTGACAACCCCAAAGATCATTCTAATGGGTTTATCTATCAAAATGTCCTCCATTCCACTGCCATTTTTCTTCTTGATGTCTCTATCTTTTTCCCTCTTTTCTTATTAATCATAGAAAAGGCATCTTTCTCAAAGTGATGTTACTGAAAATGATGGTGTAAGAAACTCCAAAAATGTTTTCTTCACTAAAGCAATGATTAAACTAGTGGGGAATATTTCAAAATCATTTTGGGTACCCTAGAACCTCACAGAAATGTTAAGACAGCTATGGGAGTAGTTAATGAAGAAAGGCATTGCAGAAATTACAGTAGGAAGTATGGTGACACAGAAGCTTACCCACTTACCATCTTTCACTCCCCAGATTGGCAGCATCAGTGAAATGGAGCCAGAGTTCCATGTTCAGCTCATTAGTAGCAGGAAGAGCAATACATATATTACTCTCAGAGTTGTGCGTGCATATGCTGACCGGTAGTGGACATTTTGATAACTGGTCACTGCCTGAGGGATGGGGTCAGGAAGTCATCTGTGTTTCATCCACCTGAGAGGTTGTAGAGCTGAAGGAGTCCTACTCCTGGGAGGCATGTGCTAAAGGCATTGTGAAATCAACACACTAACCACCAGTATGTGAATCAAGACACTACACGTTGAATGAGGTCTAGACAGATCAAATGCACAGGAAGAAAATGGCTGGGAAAGGAGAAAAAGTAAGCCAAACACATGCTCAGTACTGCTGCCTGATCAAAGCAGACCTAAAAAGTATTAAAGTTTCACTTCTGTATAATGTTTCATCCCTAGATAAACAGAAAGTGAAGGCAAAGGCAGAATGCCAAACAACCTGAAAAACTCTTGAAAGAGTTCTCTCAACACAGCCAGTGTCAGAGAGCTTGAGAGGCAGTGTGGTGGCAGTGATGATGGTGGAGGCAGAGGTTGCAAGCATGCAAGAATATGGTGGATAGTTAGCAATATGGAAATGAAAAGGAATAAGAGTAATTTATTATACAAAAAGACAGGAAAGAACAAAGAATGAGATAATGGACGAAATGAGGGATGAAGAGGCTGAAAGAGGTTATAGTTTAAATCTCTGGGTTTTCCCACAAGGTCCAAATGTTAAGGAGAACTAACTACTCCAAGTGGGAGGTGACTTACATCATTGTGTGTGCACCCTGAGAGACACTGTGGGATACTAATCCCTTGCAAGTCCCCTCAGCTCCTGGCACAGATGTCAGCAGCTCTCTCTGCCATACCTCTCCACCATGCCATCTGCCAAAGGCCCACAGCAGTAAATTCATCTGTTCTAAAACTCTGAACCAAAATCAAATTTGTCTCAGTATAGGTTAATTATTTCAGGTACTTCATTACTGTTATTTCATATGACTAATACAGAGTTAATGAAAATAAGTAGTAAAGTGGCATGAGTCCTGTCTTATCAGTAATTACTTTGAGTAAATGCATTAAAATCTCCATTCAAAAGCCATATATTGGCAAAATGGATTAACAAAAGTCATAGGTAACAGCTACTTGTTACCTATGAGAGGCTCTCCTTATATACATGAATTTCAGACAAAATAGATATTACTTGAAAAGCTTTTACAAAGGACAAAGGCACTGAAAGAGTCAAGCCATCAAGATGAAGTAATTATAAATGTATAAAAATTATAGAGTCTAGCCGGGCGTGGTGGCGCATGCCTGTAATCCCAGCACTAGGGAGGCTGAGGCAGGAGGATTGTTGTGAGTTCGAGACCAGCCTGAGCTACAAAGTGAGCTTAAGGCCAGCCTGAACTGCACAGTGAGACCCTGTCTCAAAAAAGACAAAAAAAAAAAAAAAAAAAAAATTATAGAGTCTCAAAAACATGAAAAATGATTGGTAAAGAGAAGTAAAGAGTTATTTAATAATAATTTGATTCAACACAAAGTTCCTTACAATTCATGGAACAACTAGACAGAAGATCAAAAAGAAAAAAGAATTAAAAGTGACTAACCAATCAGACATGACAAATAGATGCATAGTACTCCACTCAACAGCAGCAGAGCATTCATGGTTCTCAGGTACAAATGACATGTTTTCTATGACAGTCTCTGTGCTTGTCTATAAAATGCAGCTCAATGAACTATAAAAGGATAGAAATCACATCAGTTATCTTCTGCAACAACAGAATGAAGGTGGAACTCAATAAGAGAGGAAACCTTGGAAAAGAAATGTGGAAATTAAGCCACCATGAAATAACAAATGGATCAAAGAAGCAATCACACAGGAAAACTTTTAGATGTTTAGAGATGAACATAGATAAAAATATAACATCATAACTTATGGGACATAAAAAAGGTAGTGTCTGAAGAGCAATACTGAACTGTCATGCCCGACTAAAATGGGAAATCTCAAAGCAAGAATGGAATTTTACAACTTGAGGTAAAACATTTGGCGTTCCTCACTATATAAAGCATGTGATTGCTATAATATGGAGCAACTTCTATCCATAGCGTACACTTCCCAACATTAAAACAAACATTCAACTGAAAACTTTGAAATCAGTGCTCAGAGCCAAGGTTAAAGCAGAGGATGGTGGTCAACTCTTGAGTAACAAATAAAATGTATTATACAATACAATACTATTTAACTGTAAATAGAAATAGACTATCAATACTTCTTTCCAGTGCTTTACATCATGAAAAGTAGAAACAATGGGACAAGGAATGGAAGAAATTAATTTGAAGATAATGGTGCAGTGTAAAATCTGCTGTTATTCTCTTTTTACTTGTCTATGAAACAATGTTTCATTTTTTCATCAAATAAAAGCAAAAATGGAGGGGGCTGAGAAGGTAGCTCAGAACTGGGTTTAATCCCCTGTATCACTTGCCATGCTAGCCCTGGACATGCTGTGCCAGCCACTGAAACCAGACGTACTGGCTTGCCCATGTAATCCCAGGGCTGGAATGGCAGAGACAGAAGGATCACTGTGAGTCTGAACTGCGTAGCAAGACCCTGTACCAAATAAATAAATAAATAAATAAATAAATAAATAAATAAATAAATAAATAAATAAATATTTTTTTGAAAATGCCAACTTTTAAGTTATATAAATTTATGATGAAAAAGAAGTCTTCCTTCAATAAACTTCTTCAACATTTAGGGAAACAATACAAATTATTTTAGCTCCCCTAAACAAATAATCCTTTTCTAATTTTGGTCATTTTTTTTTTTACTCCAGCATCATCATGAGTGTTTCTCATAATTTTTAGTGCATTGTCTTTAGGATACCAATAGGAAGAAAAAAATATTTATTACTTATCCAGAAAGAATTAAGTCAATATTAATGTAACTTTCTCTAGTTGTGTTCTGTTAATTCTTACCTTTTAAATTTTCAGCCAGGCCTAATTTGAGTCTACCTCCCCCCAAAAGAAGTATTCCTTCTTGGCAAACATTTCTTTCACCTTCATTATTCATCCACAAATGAGAAATCTATTAATTTCCTACTTAACTTTTGTTATTATAGATAACTGTTTTGTATGCTTTTTAGGCATGAATTATTCCAAAATGCTTTATGTACCTCCTGCTGACCTTTACAAACTTTTGAAAACCATATGAAAAGGTTAGGATCAGAATAAATTTCTATGGAAGTTGTTGAAAAATTTTGCAAATTACAATTTTTGTCCCTATATGTATGCCCTAAGAGTGTCTCAGTACATATTAATTAAATGAAACAAAAAGGCTCTAACAGAGGAAAGCAACCAGAGGTAATTTAAGAATGTGTGTTTGTCTTTGTAAGTGAAAAATCTGTTATTTTTGTCAGCATAGACTCTTCCCACTTGTCCTGAGACTGCGTGCTGATTTCCCTGTCCTGGCCCCAGGCATAGGAGACAGTGCATGAACCAGACTGCCAAAGGGCACCACGTAAAGATTTGGCTCCACATGGGACCCGGAAGTGAGATAGAACAAAATCAGCTGGCGAGACTTGTCATTACACAGAAATGAATACTCTGCTTTTCTTAGGAAAGTTCTGGAGCCTCAGATCACTGCTGGAAGTCACTGGTGCCTTATAGAAAAGCATGTTTTTCAATAAAAACAATCCAGAGGAAAATAGAGCCAAAATGTGAAAAAGGAAATTTTCATATATCCAATTGATCTCTCCTTTCTATAATGTATGTTAGTTTGAGATGAATTTCTTAATAGCCAATGGAAGAGTGTTGGTGCTCATAAAATTACTATGTTAATCTGAGTCGTGAATCTTCCTAAGATCAGGAATGACTCTTATTTGTATAAGGATGTAGAAGAGAAAAGACTATGATGATATCAGAAGAAATTCCTCCCAACTAATTGCCCCAATCAATTAATACTCTATATAGAAATATACTGTGCCTAATTACAAAACTATAATTTCTCCTATCCTCTTCACTGATAGAATGTCTCATGTGGATTCTAATATTTTAGAAATGTAACAGAGAGACAAAGCAAAGAAGAAGGAAAGAAGAGTCTTGGGACACCCCAGAGCCTGTGTGAACCTTATATATATCTTGAAGCCAGCAACTTGTAGCCTCAAGGTGCTGATAAGTGAACTTAACCTGACTATAGCCTTAACATTAGACACACAAATAAAAGTTTGGAGATATATCAACAAAGTTTACACCACAAGGAGATATATATGTAAGAATTCATAACACTTCTCAGAAAATTTTCAGAACATGTAAAGAGTTTTTAAAATGTTTTGTCCTATTGTGAAAGATATAAACTTTGTTTTTCTTGTTCAATTGCATTTACTTGCAAATAGCTTCTCATTTACATCTCACACTCTCAATGAAAATGTATATACACACTGCATACATATATGTACATGGTACATATGAATATGTGTATGTGCGTATTTGTCTTAAAACATCCAATAATAGACCCCTCCTGATGATCTTTTTCTAAGATTATAGTGGAGTTTCATCAACTGTGCACATGTCAATGGCCCTTTTACAATTTAATTCAATAGATTTTAATAAGAAAACTTCTATATTTAAAACCTTGTGGTTCAAATTCTTCAGAACAGAAAATTAAGTAAGATGGTCCTTTCCATAAGTGGCATAAAATGTAGGTGTTAAAACAGAAGAGATAGAAATCTGGATAGCTAAGTGAAATATATAGACAACAAAATAAAACATCCTGCAGTCTTTATAAGACCATGAAGAGAAGAAAAATGCTATGCTAATTCAGGCCAGTTCATTTCCAGAAGAATTATGGAAGCTTCAAGAATGGTTTTACCATCTGAGTTGGATAATGGAACAGGTCAGTCTCTACCTCCCTCCAGTTAGCAAAGAGAAAAAAATGTAACTAAAGGTGCCAAGGCAGCACAATGCAGGCCAGCTGCAGGATGTAGTTACGGAACAGTCAACAATGTTGGGTAGGGTTACAATTTTGAGGCTTTGGGAAATTTGGGCATGAAAATGCCCAATTTGTTACAAAAAAATCACTCCATAAATGTGGAGAGCAATGCTTGAACTGTTTCTTATATCTTCTATGTTTTTATTTAAGCTGCAGTGACTCTGGGGCACGTGCTCACAGTCACCGGGGAAATGAAAGTTTGGAAAGTCAAAACAAAAGTCATTTTCTGCCTGAGGGATGTTTAGGTACATGTTCAGCTCAGTTAATTTAAGTGCTTAACTTTAACAGATTCACTTAACAGAAGTTGCTGTTAGGAAAAAAAAAAAAAAAAAAAAAAACTAAATCTCAATTATTATATGACCTTTTGGGGATTTAAAAGATACTCTTGTCACTGGGTTCAAAAAGCTTCCCTTGCCCTTTCAGGAAACTTTTTCTTCATAGAAGGAAAGGCTTCCCTCTCTTTATTCACAGTTGTGTGTTCTCTAATAAGTGTGCCTTTTTCTTTAGGGCTGACCTGCTTTCACTTCAGTGGATGTTGTTTTCAAAGAGCTATTTGATGTACAAGAAACCTTTTGCTTAAAAATAAAAAGAAGAAGCCGTAAGAGAGAAATAGAAAGATGGAGAGAGAGAGAAAATATTTTGTCATGTTTGTTATTGTTTTGTGGATGAGTGGCTAGATAAATATGAATGAAAATTTTAGACTAAATTATCTGATGTTTAATAAACTGAAAACTGTATATACACATTATTTCATTTCTTTTAAATTTTAGCTCCTTGCACTGACTACCTCAGAAGGTTTTAAACAGAAAATTTGCAAAGAATGGATTGAAATTAAAAGACAATATGTCTATTGTCTATCTATAGAATTCAGATTTTCATATGATCATTTAATCTCCAGGTATAGGGCTCTACATTGCTGAAATACATTTTGTTTTATTTTGCTCTGATTCTCAGCCACTTTGATTTCTGGGATCTCTGCTACAATAGAATGCAATACTTTATATTGTCACATATATGTGACTTGCTTTTGGTCTACGACTATTGTATACTTCATTCTAGACATCAAAATAAAACTCTCCATTCTCCTCTAAGCACCTAAGCTCTACACTGCATAGGAGACTTTCCTTAAATTACTTTGCTTACATAAGCATACTTTTTTATATAAGCATACTTTGCATATTTGCTTTATTTCAATTAAATAATAAGGTTTTAAGAGCAGAAACAGCATTATATCTTTCTCTAATCCCCCCCTTTCATCTTAATTCCTACTAGTTTTAACATATGTATATATATAAATAGAATTAAACAAACAAAATTTACAGATCCATGTCCATACAGACCACTAATACTATACCAAATTCCTACTTTCTGCATGTTTTCAAATTTTTTACTTACCATATGATTATTACACATTTTTCCCTTATGCAGTTATAACCAGGAGTTACTTAGGCATAAGGCACATGGGTATATAGGCGTCTGTATTTTCCATCAAGGATGGGAGGATGGCTTGTGTCAAGATGTCCCCTACAATCATAGGTGCAGCATTTTCAGAGGCTCCTGGATCTATTGTTTGATGCTGAGATTGACCCAGGTTGCAATGCTAGGATCAAGGGCACTAGCATTAAGAATGTGAATGCTACCAACCCTAAGTGGACTTGATAAGATAAAGGGGCATTTGCTTTTGCTTTCTTGGTTCTCCTCTGTGATGCCCCTTCTGCCCAGCTATGCTGAGCTGGAGTCAGCTAATGATGGACTGAAACCTCTAAAAACTGTAAGCTAAATCAACCTTTTCTCTTAACTTTGAGTGCTGGGTACTTTATCAAAAGAAAAGTAACTAAGAGCACAAGTAAATCATTTCTTCGACCATTCTGCCTATTCATGATCAATCTCCATGTTCTTTGCCAATTAAGTTACTGGCACCCTCAGAATTATTCTGCAGTCAGAGAAACTTTAGCTATAAGCATAAATACTGAATTGAAATTGAATTGAGTATAAAGCCCATTTTTAATTTCTGCACATCTATAGTTTTTGCTGAGAGCAGATGCCATGTGTGTGTTTTCCCTAGATCAGCATAGATTGTGCTTAGCTACTGATAGGAGAAATCTACAAGAGGAATTTAAGCACTGAGAGACTTACTACTCTCAGACAAGAAATACAAACATAGCTTAGATAGCTAAGAAAGATCTTCCATTTTGCCTATTTTGGCTATCGTAGCTATTTTGGCCTTTTATCGTTATGATAAAGTAATATCTACTACAGTGTTGGGCATTGCATGCCACCTAGAAATGGGAAGAAGTACAATACCATGTATCAACTAAATCTGAACTTTTACAAGAGAAGACTGGTACTTTCAGTCTGTAACAATGTCACCAAGGCCAAGTCCAATCTTACCTGGGTTGGGGAGCCACCTAGGGTACATAATAGTCAGTGCAAGGAGAGAAGGAAACTGAAATTTCCTAGGAAGATCTATTCCACAGACATTTAGAGACTGTTGGTCAAAACTATACAACACAGCCAGCCTAGTTGCTTGCGGTCAAAATTTATTTTGTTTTATTTTTGTATAAGTGCATTGTCTCAAACAAATTTCAGTTTTTGCTAGCCAAAATGAAGGGAGGAAGGAAAGAAGTAAAGAAGGAAGGAAGGGAGGAATAAAGGAAGAAGATAGGAAAATCGATACAAAATGAGAAGTCTATACCACAAAAAGCGTCTAACACACAACGGGTTCCTGTTTTAATGTAAACATGAAGAAGAATATACAGAGTGACTTAAAAAGTGAGTTATTGAACAACACTGCAAATTATGTTGCATTTGTAGGTAAAGAATGTTAAAACTTTATTTCTAGTTTATATAGCACATTAACACACATGATAAGATTTTAACAAAGGCTTTCTAAATGATAATAATGAAAATTTCAAAAGAAATTACATAAAAATCTTGGGATATGAGTTACTCTGTGAGTGCTGGGCAAGGGAGGAGACATCACTAACATTTTAACTTAATAAGTGAATAACATCTTACAGATCAAAAAATGCATTACATGACCACAACTGAACCAATGATTCTCTCTCTCTCTCTCTCTCTCTCTCTCTCTCTCTCTCTCTCTCTCTCTCTCTCTCTCTCTTTCTCTCTCTCTCTCTCTGTCTGTCTCTGTCTCTCTCTGTCCCTCTCTGATTATGACTAATCACCAATCAATAGAAACAGGGTATGGAGGAGATTTTTCTGTAGAGGGAGAGCTAAGAAGGTGAAAAGTCTGAGGATTCCTTCACTTAAAATGAAATTAGCGAGATGTGGAAAACAGTACAAAACTATGTAGAAAAGTATCACACAAACACAATAACCCTCCTCTCTCTTATCTCTCTCACACTGACCACTAAAGTTTTCAAAAACAGGTATTGGTTATCTTGTTTAGTTTTCTTTATATTTTGTATTGTCTTTTTAATCTTGTATTATATCACATGGTTATAACCACTTTCCATGCATATTTTTGAATTCTGGAATGTTTTGTCTCGGTTTTCAGTACTTCTCATGGCAAAAAAATTGCTTTGATATACAAATGCTTTCTATTATAATTTTTTTCAAGAACAAATTATTCTTGTAGGACCAGCCAAATAGCTCAGTGGATTAAAGAACCTGCAAGCAGGCTTAGGGTTTCCATCCCCTCCCCTTGTTGTGCTGGCCCCTCCCCCAGAGCATGCTAAGACATCAATTGAGACTTGGCATGGTGGTACGTACCTGTAATCCCACCTCTTGTCAGGCTGTAAACAGGCGGATCACTACAAGTCCAAACTAGTAGTGAGACCCTGAACACCCTGTAGACCTTCCCCTGAAAAAAAAAGTTATTCTTGAAACCAAGGTTTAGTTATATTTGTTTCATATCTTGTTAAACATAACACTGGATCTAGGTAGTATCTATCCATTTCCAGTTAAAGGAACATGCTTAATTCTTCAAAGAAGTGTCTTGATCTCCTATACAACTATTGGCTTCTCAGGAAAGAATATTTAACACTTAAATATGAAGGATCCTTTGCTGTTGCTTAGATCAAGTGGGTACAGATATGTCACATGACACGATATTTCAAGAGTCCTTAGTTTTGAACAGTTACAGTGGCTTATGTTATGTCTTTGGAATTAGAAATTTTACCCACAGAAAAAAACCTACATTCTTTTTAGTGATGACAGTTTGTGTAATTATTTAGGTAATTCTTTCAAAAATTATTTTAAGAAATGAAAGCAAAATTTAAATAAGAAAAAAGCTTCAGGGAAAACCCAGCAACAAGACTCATTCAAATTCACAACAAAGGCATGGGAAACATCTGAGTCCTGTGGAAACCAAATCAGAAGCGTGATCTACACTCACTCATAACAAGAGCTGGCAATGGCCATGGAATTTTCTGGCATCTAGGCACTGTGTCATGTTCTTTAGATCTATTATTTTATTTAACCCATATGCCCCATGCGGCAGGTGCTATTCATACTACTCTTTTCTAGTTGAGAAAATGGAGTTTGCTCATTTGCCAAATGACAAGTTTGCATGTAACCCTAGGGTCTGTCTAGAAACAGGGTTCCTAACCGGTAATTACGGCCATCATGAGATAGTGTTCTGATGCCCTATATTTGAGAAGGGCATCAGAACATGCCTTAATGCTTTACTATAGCATTACATAGAAAAGCAAGTCAGAAGCATTAATAGCAGGTTTTAGAAGTACACCGTATCTGTGGGAGAGTCCTAAAAGTCGTCTCTACTTGTGGGAAGTAGGGACTCTTAGAAACTACATTCTTCCCCTTGATGGTCAGCCATTCCACTTTCTTCCAAGTGAAACTGTTTTCTCTTACAATAGACATTGTTTTTATCTTTTCTGTTGGGGGCATACTGGGGATTAGACCTACCAGTTTTGCACTGAGCTATATCTTCAGCCTCCCCAACCCCAGCTCTGAGCTCCCTTTTGTTTTAAGTCAAGATCTCATTAAGTCATTATTGGCCAGGGTAAGCTTGCATGTGCCATTCTCCAGTGTCAGCCTTCCAACATGCTGGACCAACAGGCACACACAATGCGTGACAGGAGATGAGTTTTTAAACTTGAATTTTCCACTGTATCCTTAATACGAAACAAATAGCTGTAAATTTAGAATGAATAATTCTAGACAGAATCAGGAGACTGTAGGTACTGGTATAATAAAAAAATATAAAAAGTCTTTAGCTATCATGTCTCAGCTTGAATTTTCTAAATCAGTTTTCACACAAACACACACACACACACACACACACACACACACACACACACCTCTCCGATCAAAATGGCAGGGAAGTTCATGTACAACTCAGATACCTTCTGCATTTGATTGAGAGGCATATGAATATGCTTGCACAAGGAGTGAGGAGCCTGCTCCAGTTATTAGCCAAAAACAGAGAACAGTCCAGTGATGGAAAAGCATAGACACTCCCTCCTGACAATTAATGTTGGAATTGGTTATCCAGTGTCCCCTACGGTATAAACAATAGAATGAAACTGTGCATGCCCTGGTAGAAAACATGCAAGATCATTTCTCCTGTGAGTGCTCGAGAGTCACCTGGTGCTTTGCTTTGGGATGACTCTTTGGGTACTTAAAATGCCTCTCACCAGGTCCCACTTTAATCTTCCTAGAAAGTATCACTTTCCCATTTGTTGACAAATACCCTGGCACTCATTGTGATTTTGGCACCAAATACAGCATGCTCTTATGCTGGCTAAGCTGTTATATCACAATCAGAGGAAATCAGAATAACCCAAGGTAGTTTAGGATTTGCCTGGGAATTAGGAACAAGCAGATGTGTCAGGGGAAGAAGACTGGTGATAAATGCACCAGGGAGAAGAAACTAAAAACTAGCTATTAGGAACCCATTGTTTTTAGTTCAATTACTGAAAAGAGACATTTGACTATCTTTACAGAAAACATGTTGAGTTTCTCTTCACTTCTACCAGGCTATGTGTGTGAAATTTCCTCAAGAGCAAATCTGGCTGCTATTAAGGAAGAGAAATGATAGGCTATGCAGGCAAACCAATTGTGCCAGGGTGTGCAGCATGCACCACATGGCAGGAAACTAAATCTTGGGCAAACCAAGCTGGTTGGTGACCATAAAATTAGCTTACACACCACAGAAACACACCCACACATATATGCACATAGACACACACCTGTGCACATGCATGCACACACATGTGAGATCCTGCCTTGCTTTTCCAGCTTCTCTTGTTGTTCATTATACTAGTGCCAGAATTTCTTCTTAAGACCACAGTTCTGTTGCTCCTTTATCATCACTAAACCTTGAGGATAATAAAGGCAAAGGCTGATTTGACCGTAATCTTCTACCCAACAAGGGAAGAAGTTATTTTTATTAAGAGTAAAAGTAAAGAAGTTTTATTTCCAAATTCCATACTGAAATAGACTGAAGGTTCCTCTGCTATCACATCCATTGGGAAATCCTCAGGAGGATATAGAATCAACTAGACAGAGGCACATATACTCACACAAGCACACATGCACTCACACACGCATGCACACATATGCAGTCACATGCAACCGAACTAAACCTTTACACAGTGCCTGCTAAGGAGTATGAAACACCTCTATTTTAAATTATGCTGTTGAACAGGATATTCAAAATACTCTGAATTCTACATCTAAATATGAAAGACTCTCTAGTAGGTTCCACAATCCTTAGTTGACTGAAGAAAGAAATGATAAATTAAAGACACAATAATATTAGTACTGATC
Organism: Ctenomys sociabilis; assembly: GCA_004027165.1. Taxonomy (NCBI): domain Eukaryota; kingdom Metazoa; phylum Chordata; class Mammalia; order Rodentia; family Ctenomyidae; genus Ctenomys; species Ctenomys sociabilis. Next base: position 117,757 of record PVKA01001966.1, on the reverse strand, counting down.
ACTTTGAAATTTTTCCCAAATCTTCCATGTGAAAAAATATGGAAAGTGATTTGTTTTATTCCAGATGAATATTAGAATATCAAACTATAGACCAAGAGTTAAGACCTGGACTGAATTCCCAGTGGCATCCACAAGATAGGATCAATTGGAACATAGTTTTCAATGCTGAGTGATGAACATCACTAAAGAGTTATTTAACAGAAAACCTGCAGAACAAAGTACTGAATTCCACCCTTGTGGCCATTCATGTCCCTCTCTAAATTGTCTAACTCTTAATCAGAGATTAAAACAAATAAACAACAAAACTATGGCAACCCAGTAGGCAACATAAATATAGCAGTATCGAGGTCAACTGAAGACTTCAGGCTACGTCTGAAAGGGAGAATCCAATCATACACCGAGTACATTGTTTCCTTAGTCCAGTATGGCAGATCTTCTGTTCCTTCCACTACAGCAACTACAACTAAAAACAGCCCAAAGCTTGTGCCACAGCCTCTAACTTGTTAACTTTTCCATCTAACTAAAAAAAGTCATGAATATTAAAACATAGCTACAGGCTGAATCTGGCCCACACCTATCTGTTTAGACTGCTAAAGCTATGTCTTGTTAACTTTGCTTAAACAGACTTATCCAAAAATAAAACTTACAAAACATTCAGAAATGAACCCTCAGACCTCAGAGACTCATGCACAGTCTGGTAGAAACCAGAAATATATATTCCATAACACTGTCCTCCTATAGGCACTTTCAAATGATTCCAACCTATATCTAATGATTATAAATAAATTTATTCCAAGGCAGTTATTGTATGACTAGAAAAGATTGTAAATGACTGATTTCAACAAAATACTAGTATTTACTATTAAACCGAGAAGGACAGTTAGTTCCACATTCTGCATTGCTGTCCATAGCTCTTGTCTTTCAGCATAGTACTTGTCCTTATTTCCTCAAACCTGGGTACATACCCAGCCTTCTTTTAGCAAAGTTTTATTGGAGGGATAGAGTCATATATCATATATAAATAACACGAGACATCCTAAGTGTGATATAAATGCCAGTGGTGGTGATAGCATAAAGACGAGAAAGCATGACCTGGCAGCTGGAGCACCCCCATCAGCAAGTTTATACTCAATTACTAGGAATAAAGGTCCTCAGAGAACACTGGAAACTCAGATGCTAAGGTAGCTAAGGACTTCATCCTGAAAACAACCACTGTTTAAGACTCTGGAAATATAAGCAATGGTAAACAGAAAAAGAAAAGGCTCCAGGGAGATAGCTCAGTAGAATAAGTGCTTGCCTGGCAAGTGCAGTGTCCTGAGTTCAATCCCTGGAACCACAGAAAAAAAAAAGGAAGAAAGAAAAGAAAAGCATATACATTTCCAGAAGAAATAACTAAAGGAAATGTTTAATAAGCAGAAGAATTAAAAAATATTGTCATTCAAAGGCAGTAATATATATATATATTATATATATATATTATGTAATATATATAGATTTTTCCCAGAACTGGGAATGGAACATGGAACTCAGGCCCTTGCACTTGCCAGGGAAGAGCTTATTCCACTGAGCCATCTCCCTAGCCTGCAACAATATATTATTGACATTTAATTATGGGACAAAATTCTCATAAAATCACTTAATTCTCTCTTACACATCTTTCTATTCTAAGACAAATAAAACAAAACATTCAGGTTTTTTTCACTGTCATCTGCAGGAGGAAGACAATCAATGAACTGGGCTCCCATAAACAAACTAGGTTAGATAAACCACACAGCAAGGGAAACATTCCCTAAAGACATACATTTTGAGTTCAATAGAATCACAAAAACTTTATTTTCCAATTTTTTTTCCTATATAGCTTCACACTTTAAAGCACATGCAAACTAAGTACAGAATAAATGCTTGATGATTTCACCTTATTTTAGTGAATTTCAAACATAGAAGTAAATAATTTTCCTCACAGTTTATACCTAGATAATTAGCATATCTATTTTTTTCAAGCTGGAACTGGCATCTGGATTTAATTAGAAAAGCAAGAAAGCATCATCTGCAGAGGATAAGGCTAGCCTACTCTATGAAAAATTATAAACATTTAGAGTGAAAATTCTCTTTATGCCAACACCACATTTCAAAAATAAGACCTTCTAAATGAAGTTATAAAATGTTCCACTCTGGTTAATATGATAGTAATGTCTTCCAATGATGAGTACTGTAACATATAAAACTCCTATTACAGGTTTTGCAAATTCTGCTGTGGTTTTTGGTGATGCTTTCCATAGGAATTCAAGGCTAGAATCCTAATGGAGCCGAATGTTACTGGCCTGTTTACAATGAAGTATACTCTTCTCTCTGCCCATGTCGAAGCCTGCCAGTGGCTCCCAGTCTTTGCTCTGCCTCTTGAGATTCTTTTCAACAGATATCTTCTTGGTTTACACATTAACCAAGCCTCTGCCTTAGTCACATTCCTGTTGCTGGAATACAGTAGGTGGCATGCCCTATTTAGAGCAACGTACCTCTAGAATGGCTCAAAATTTAGTCCTTGGCTGGCTTCAAGGCAGAAGCACGTGGCAGAGGGGTGCAGGGAGGAAAGAAGCTCACATTGCCTTGGTCAGGAAGCAGAGAGACAAGGGAGATGCCAAGAACAAAATTACACCCTTTTGCAAGCCCAGAGCCCCACCTCCCACCAGGCCCCAATTCCTATCAGCACACTCAACTGCTCAACCTGCGAGTGGATAGGTCTGCTAGTGAACACAGTGCCTTCTAATCCGATCACTACTTCATTCCACATCCTTCATAACCAGGCAATTTTTACTTTACCAAACAAATACTTAACTTTTTTGGTTAAAAAAAAAAAAAAAAAGTAACTGATAGCGGCTCCTGGGGGAATTTTGGCCTTCACCTGCTGCTCTGTCTCAAGGCTGAAAACTTCCTTCTCACTATACTGACCTCCTTGTCTTTCAGTTTATATCCTCTCAGACACCTCCAAGCTCTTCCCCTCACAGAAGTACCTGCCATCACCCACTCTTCCTTCTCTCTGCCTCTTTTTACCTTCTCATGTTAGAAGTCCCATGGCCATCTTGTTACCAGTCACAGAAAAGCCTTCCTTAATCCTTTCCACTATGATCTGGAAGGATATTCCAGGTGCTTCCCTTGCAAAGGCCTGGCTGGCCACCTCTTTCTTTGAACATATGTGTTGCTTGGCCTCCTTGCAATGCATTTATCATTGCATAAACCAGGTGAGTAGTAAATGGTATGGGTTATAATTTCAGGATTAGAGTAAAGTACTTAGTATGATCTTTGGAGGTTATATAACTTTTCACAGTTTAGAATGAGCTACCAAACCTAATAGTGGAATACAGGGACATAGCAAACCATGAAATCCCTGCTTTCCTTTTGGCTAAGCACTTGGCATACTCCCAATATTACATTGCATGATGAGTTTCATTAGCTGCCTTCTTCTTAGTGTCTTCCGTTCTTACTTCCCACTGTTTCCCATATCATTTACCTATTTAGTAAATGTGTGAAGAGAAAACCTTTTTTAAAAAAAAGAAAAAAATAAGTGAATTACTTGGTATTTTTGTATTTCGGACACTTTTTTTTTTTCTTAAACTCCTTATAGATTTGCTTTGGGTAAGCTTCTGTCCCTGATTGTTAATAGGGTCTGAATCAATACTTCAGACCCTAGGGAATAGCTCTAATTGTATCAGGTCTATCAAGTTTTATTTCTTCAACTGTAGTGATGATTGATAGAACATGTAACTCAAAGCTTATCAAAAGCAAGGCAATATTTATAACAGGATTGCAGAATAATGTAATCCACAATGCTACCATTCATGCCAGCTCTGAGAATGATATATGAAATCTGAAGTTCAAAACTCATTTTCTTAACATGAAGCATAGTATCCAGGACTATGAAAGGCACTTGAAGCCATGAAGTAAGGTGGAAAGGAACCAGATCATTCTGAGATCATAAAAGCCGTATTATCATGCCTCTCCTCAAAAGAGACCAACAACTTCGCAGTTATGTGAGATGATGGGTTGTTTTGTTATGTAAGCCACATCGCACTTTTCCTATTTGGGACATAGTCTTGCCTGATATAATTTAGCTCACCCTTGCACATTCTGGTAGATTCCATCCCTCCAGCATGTCCAGGCTCAGCAATTTGCTAACACTGATCTGTGGTTTCCTCCTTAGTCTTTTCACTGGGCTGTATTTGATTGATATAAGTAAAATTCTAATAAAACTGACTCCCGTTGATATTCAGAGAGCTTCCCTTCCTTTCCCTCATGTGGCCCTCAGATGCACTTTTGCTTCTGATTATGAGATCATGCTTAATAACTGGAAGTTTTCTTATAGAAGATCTTATTGTATAAACTCATTTGTTATATAAGGAAGTACAGGCCCAACATGTTAGGTAATTTTTCCAAAGTTAACTAAATATATATGTTAGGAAACAATTTGTGCCCATATTTATGATAATGAATTATTTGGCTTGTATAAACTGATAACTTTTTCTACAGATAATTTCTTTTTCCACACAAATATAAAGATTATAGTAGAATATTTTTATTCATTAAAAATGAGTGAATGCTATATTTGTTGAAGGAAAAACCACAGAATTTGCAAATAGAATGTTCTAATTCTCATTTATTCATTTAACACACATTTATTGAAAATAGAAGAAATCTATTTCTCACCTTCCCAAGTTTTAGATGAGCCATCGATTGGGTTAAGTGGAACTATATCTAAGGGTGTTACATTTTTATTTCAGAAATTAAAGAAAATTTTAAGCTGGGCATGGTGGCACATGCCTGTAATCCCAGCACTCGGGAGGTTGAGGCAGGAGGATTGTTGGTGAGTTTGAGACCAGCCTGAGCTACAAAGTGAGCCTAAGGCCAGCCTGAACTGCAGTGAGACCTGTCTCGAAAAGACAAAAAAAAAAAAAAAAAAAGAAAGAAAGAAATTAAAGAAAATTTTAGAAAACGAACATGTTAGGAAAGGCTTGATAGAAGAAAATCTCAGAGAAATAAAACAAAACTATATTCTGGGAAGTTATAGGAGGACAGGAAGTGGAGTCAAGTGATGAAATCTGGAAATAGATGCATGGATCATTCAGGTTTGCAGTCCAGGAAGTTCAAAACAAGTGAAACAGGAACCCCATGGCTGGATGTCTTCATCTTTATTGTGACCATAGATAATGATAATAATTATTGAGTGTGTCCCATGGGCCAACCAACCAGATGCAAATATACATGTATGCTTATGAACTCAAATGATATAAAATAAACCAAGAAAGTTGGACCTGGGATACTTTTTTAAAGCTCCTTCTTTTACTAGATGTAGATAAGACAAATGAAATCTAGAGGGCCAGTCAAATACTTCAGTGGATTAAAGTGCCTACAAGTAGGCAATGGGACTAGGGGTTCGAGCCCCAGGCCTGACATGCAGGCTCCACCCTTGGGACACCCTGAGACTGCAACTGAGACTGGGTGTGGTGGTGCACACCTGTAATCCCACCTCTTGGGAGGCTGTAAACAGGTGGGTCACTACCAATTTAGCAGTGAGACCCTGAACATCCTATAGACCTTTCCCTAAAAATACAGAAAGAGAGAAAGAAAAAGAAAGAAAGAAAGAAAGAAAAAAAGAAAGAAAGAAAGAAAGAAGAAAGAGAAAGAAAGAAGAAAGAAAGAAGAAAGAGAAAGAAAGAAAGAAAGAAAGAAAGAAAGAAAGAAAGAAAGAAATCAATCAATCAATCAATCAATCAATCAATCAATCAAGGTCCTAACACAAATTATTTTATGAGGGTACTGGGGATGAGGAAGAAACCCTCTCACCACTGAGAGTAACACAGACAAGCCTGTGATCTGGAGTATGATTGGAATGACAGTACTGATGAGTTGCTGTTCTCTTGTGCTTTAGATGGAATGAACCGTGTATTGTTCTACTGAGACGAGTTTTGGTCCATTCAGTAAGGGCATCAGTACTTCTTCTTTGTTGTCATTCACTCAGAGGGCAGACTAACTTTGAGGGTATATTGAATATCATATTAAGGGCACCATGGACTAGATGCTTAATCATCATTTCTGAGACTGCATCATATTGCCTCAGCTTGAAGACAGTGCTACAATGCTGGAATGACTCCTTGCTGAGCAACCTGAACAGGACAGTGGTGAAGAAGCATCACACTGTTTCCAAAAGGAAGAAAGCAGATGGACCAGGGAGATGGCTCAATAGAATAAGTGCTTCCCTGGCAAGTGCAAGTCCCTGAGTTCAATCCCTGGTTCTGCCAAAAACAAAAAGGAAGAAAGCAGAGCATATTTTGCTACAGTGTAGTGAAAAATGCAAGAAGAGATTTCCATTCATGGATGAAGAAATAATAAAAGAACTACAAGTAGAAAAAAATCTATTTACTGTGATAGTCACTGAAATGCTATTATACATGCTCCTTCCTGTCCAGGTCACTTTCAAAACTAGTGGAAAGAAATGGATTCTGATAGAAAAGGCAGCAAGCCCTGAAGGACATGATTACACTGGCAAGCAGAGGCATTCACAGTGACGCCTTACCCACAAACCCAACCCAGGTGGTGTGTGCTCTTTCCAGGCAGTTCGATTTGTTCCTTCCTTTACAACTCAAGTATTTATAATATCAGGAAAATAATACCAATCTTACCATTATGAACAAAACCAATTCTTTGAATTCAAGAAAAGATCCTAATGTTTACATGAAGTTTTGAAAAATATTTTATTCTAAATATTTTGAGCAGAACTAAATAAGAAATTTTGTCTTCCCAACAAAACAAATACATCCCAAGTACTATGTAAAAATAGTGACAGTCTTTTATATTTGCCGACTATATAACAAAGACTGCTGGAACAGAAGGTCTTATAATTGAGTTGACAATTAAAAACATACAAATAAGATCTTCCAAAGAACAATATCTAAGTCCTGTAATTTGCTGTCCTACTTAGCAGTCAGGCTGCTTTAGGGCATATCACAAAAAGCTACAATTTGTTGTATAATGGTAGTGACATTTTCAGCCATCATTACTGCTATAGATAAAAGTCAACCAAATGTATTATGTCAAACACTAAGGTAGTGATGGACTGAATTTTAAAAGCATATTTAAACAAGAACTGGAAAAACTATCGTGAAGAAATCCAATTTCCCCCCTATTATAATACCAGGCCATTTGAGTAAACAAGCCAAGCTTAACATTTCATAGGTACTAACCTGTGAGTTTATTTCCCATTGATGATTAAAAATGTTTTTATTTTACATTTACTGAACACCCACATTATTGTATAATATGCTAAGCTTTTAGGCAATAGGAAAAATAAGTTTCAAAGTAACAGTCTCAGTAATTCTCCAAGCACATGTTGATAAAAACTTAAAAGCCTTCATAATTTTTTCTGTGATCTTTGTTCATATCAGGATTTGCAAGCTTATTATCTAATAGTGGTGAACATTCACATAATAATATATCTAAGATATGTTATTGTATTTATAGTGATATCAACTATAGAATGCCAGGAACATAAACTGTGTCTCTTCGTCAAAGGTAGCATAGCCATAACTAGCATCTACTGGGACTTTTCTGTGAGTCAGACACTGCACTGACTTCCTCATGATAATTTCCCTTAAATGTCAACACAACTATATGATATTGGTAAAGTATTTTTATTATTTTATAGGTGAGGTAGCTAAAACATATAGACATTCCGTATCCTGCCCTGAAAATGCTAAATAAAGGACTCTAAGGTGAGTTAACCCAATTATACTCTATTAGGGTAAGAAATATGCACACAGATTCTTTTATGCAAAAAATACTAATTAAACATCGGTAATTTTACTGTCACTGAAGCAAATACTAAATAAAAATCAAAACTTGGCATGGTGGTGCATGCCTGTAATCCCAGTTCTTGAAACGCTGAACACAGGTGGATGACTTTGAGTCCATTCTAGTAATGAGTTCCTGAATACCCTGTAGACACTTCCCTAAAAAATGCAAAAAAAAAAAAAAAAAGAAAAGAAAAAAAAAAAGATAGAAATGAAAATGATCTAATAACCTCTTCTGGAAATGCATATAGGAAAATAATGAAAATCTCTGTAAATTGTTCAGCCTTTTTCTTCCCAAAGGCTTTGATTTGTATCTGGAAAACTTCTTAATATCTGCATCATATCATATGGCTGTTGCTGAGTTCTGTCATAATTCAAGAACTAAAGGGAATATTGACTTGCTTATTGACAATATCAAAAGTTTTTCATTTGTTTCTTTGTTAATTTGTTACTGTAAGTACAGTTAGTTCAAGTCAGATTTCAGGAATCAAGAGTTCACAATGAATGTAGTAAAACATGGAGGCAGTCAGGGCTCTGAGTATTTTACTTAGGATCTTTCTCTACTCTACATGTCAAAACTTCTGTGCTTGGGTTCTCTTGGATTCTGTTCTTTCGTCTTCATCAGTATATGAGCCATAAATGTCCAGCATCATTTCCCCCTTCTTCAGCCATCTTTGTATTTCATTCACACAGATGCATACTTAGTACCTATCACTTACTTCCCTAGGACAATACACTTTCATAGATATTCAAAGCTTTAATGCCAGACAAGGGAAATTTAATGAGTTCTGGTAAAAGAGATAACTTGGAAGATAATTTGAAGCAAAATACTTAGCAGTAATCCTCAAATTAGCCTTTGTGGATGTAGGGAAGTGTAGCATAGAAGAAGCTTGTTCCAACACATGAGGCTTAATTCTTAAATCTTCATGAATGATCTAGTCTTATTCCTAAGTATAATCATTATTAAAATGTAAGTTATATAAATTTAAAATTATGCAATTTTTCAAAATTTAATACTCAAAATTGAGATTTCCTCTTATTAGTGTTCTCTGTAGTCTTAATATTACTCACATTTATTACATTGATACAATATGATTACTATGTATGGATGTGCCACTGTGAATCTTTTTATAACCTATTATTGAGTAATTTTGGAATCTTCAAATTGCCTGTTGTAAAAGATAATATTCAAACCACAAATGGGCAAGCACTACAAAGTGAAGTATTTTATGTGTTTCCTTAATGTATTATTTCACTTTTACCATCACACTGGAGAATAAAGGTTTCCCTTACTTGTCAAGTTTTTTTTTTCCTATAACCATGGATTGAACTCAGGACCTTGTGCTTGCCAGGCAAGTGATTATTCTATTGAGCTACCTCCCCAACCCCTAACGTAGTATTTTTGAAATGTAGCACTAGAGTTAGAAATGTCCCTGAATTGCATATTTTCGTTGTTTTGGTACCATCAATTTTTAATTATAAGAATGAAAAGTTATTTCATTAGCTAGCTAATAAAAAACGAGGAATACCCTCATGTAACATTTTCTTTTCTACTCAGACATTTGCCTTGATGAAACCTCCTTTTAAGAAACCAACTGATTCCAAATTCTCTTGCAAAAACATGCAGAATAGGAGATCTCAGCCTTTTTTACCTCATAGAGAAAATCAACTTGAAAGCCATCTACAAACAAAAATACCTTTGTGAGGACTGTGAGGACTGCCAGTCTATTTATTCCATTCTAGCACTTTGGTAGATTAAAACATATATGATCAGCGATATCAGAAGGGGGAGAGAGAGCAGTTGCACTTTCCCACATCACCTTTCTCTAAGGCAAGAAGATCTCAATTCTGAGAGAAATCTCAGCCCTTGACTTCTGAAAAGAGAGCAAAGAGGAGCTATGGATTTCTCTGCACTTGAGACTATTGTGCATTGCTCCTGTTCCCACCTTGCCATGTTTACATCACCAAGGAAATTGCACTGCTGGAAGATCAAGAGACAGCAAAGCACAAAGACAAAAAATTAGGAGGAAACAGCCAATACATATATCCCTATAGACAGAACTTTGTAAAGCTCCCAAACTAATGGCCCATGCACTTCAGAAAACAAAGCAAATGACTTTACTAGCTGGAACTAAATGTATTCAACCCACTAAGAAAAATTTTTAAAAAAGACAATGGGCATGCTGATCCAGCAACAGAGTCTGGGTTTGGTGGCATGTGTCTGTAATCCCAGTGCTGGGGAGGCTGAAAACAGGAAAATCAGTATGACTCTGAGCTGCATAGTGAGACCCTGAGGGTGGATGGGAGAAATAAAGTTTGAGTGCATCATTTCAGCCTTTCAGTGCACTGAAGTTAGGAGACTATTGGTAACTGGCATGGCCCTGAAGGTAAAAGCGGAGGTGAATCTTCCTAAGAATGCATAACCCACCAAGACTGAAAGCATGACCAGACTGATAAAAATAGTGATGCATCAGTGCCAAAAATCACCCAGAAAGAGACGTCCAGGGTCTCGTGGCTTGAAATATGAATCCTAACAGTTGTAAAAAGTTCGTACCAGTTCTTCTTAAACTATTTAATGAAACTAAGAATTAGTAATACTTCTAAACAATTTATGAGACAAAGCAAAATCAAGACACTATAAGTAAAATTAGTTATCACTCAGAAATACTAAAGAACATGGATACAAAATCATCAACAAAATACTATGCATTAAAATATATAGCATACAGGATTAAAAAGCATATGGTATCTGTTACAGTTCGTGTCCAGCTGTTGGCCCAAAGCCGCGTGAAGCCACAGGTGGGGCTGTTCAGAGATGACAGGGTCTAGGGTGTGGGACGCCGCTGCAGGACGCGATGCTGCAGCTGATTCAGGTGCAGTGTTGGTGTGAAGGCTGCGCGGCCCTGGCCCTGAGAGCAGTCTGCCTTAAGGTGGGAATCCTGCATGAGGTAACAGAGACAGAACGACAGTCACTGCCTTGGTTGTCGTTTGGCACTTGCTGCATTTGCTGTCTTCTGCCCACCATCAACTGTTTCTTCTCTGTGACGTTCCTCTGCCAAGCCACCCTGCTTTGAAGAGCTCATTATGGACTCCAAACTGTGAGCTAGATGGGCCTTTCCTCCCTTAATTTGTGGCTGTTGAGTATTTTGCCATAGCAACAAGAAAAGTGACTGTGACTGTAATTCATCTGAGTTAGACAAAAATACCAAGATAGCAATGGAGTAGAAAGAGACAAAGGTTTGAATTTTTCACAAATGAGAAGGGCTCCAAGAGACCAAGGCGTGGGATGAACAGGAGCAGAAGGGAATATAAGCCATTGAGGCTGGCGAGATAGCTCAGTGGGCCAACATGCTTGCTTAGACAAGCTTAGGCAAGCACAAGGACTGCATTTTCATCTCCAGCACCACACACTGCACCAGCCCAGCCCCTCCCCCACAAAAAAGAAAACAAAAGAAAAAAAGCCGTGTACAGGAAACTAATAATTTCAATGAATGTAAATATTATATGCCATAATAATGAGCTAAGATTAATAATACTAGTAAGAATGAAAACTGGAAAAGGGCAATAAGGCAAGAGGGAAAGATGAGGGGGTTAAAAATGAAGCAATTGTATTATGTACATGTACAACTCCTTCTCCCTAAGATGACTATAAAATGCTTATACTATAAATATGCATTAATAAAAAACTCATACAACATGATGATATGAAATTTATCCCTGGGATGCAAGGGAAATTCAACGTAAACAAAGTCATAAATATTATATGCAACATTAACAGGAGAAAGTAAAAAATCTTATGATCCTTTCAGTAGACAGGAAAACATTTGAGAAAATTCAACACCATTTTGTGATTAATACTCTCAATAAATTAAGCATAGATGAAATAAACCTCAGCACAGTAAAGACAATATATGAAACCCCTATACATAGCACTGTAGTCAATGGTGAAAATTGGATTTCTGAAAAAACTCAAAAGAAGGAAAGGATGACCACATACCACTCTTATTTAGTATAGTAATGCCTAACCCCAGCAATGGGGAAATAAAAAAAAAAAAAAATAAGAGGCAACCATATAAAGAAGGAAAAGGATGAGAAGGAAGAAGAGGAAGAGGAGGAGAAACTGCATTATTTAGTAAAACTAACACATTTTCATGTATAGAAATCTCTGAAGACTTCATTAAAAATCTATAAGAATAAATCACCAAACATAACTGCACAAAAACAATGCTTAAAAATTAGTTATGTCCTTCTATATCAACAATAAACTGTCAACAAAGAAACAAGAAAACAAACTCATTTATATGCCTCAAAAATTACTATTCTTAGGAATATACTGAAGAGAGAAAGTGAAAATTTTGCAACTGCACTAATCAAAGTTTTAAAAGACATGCATAAACAAAATATGCAGTGGATATCCAAATTTTAAAAATTTCTTACAGTAAAAGATACATTTTTCACCAATCCCCCTAAAACTATTCTCATGCTTAGAACACTTATCCTATCATTTTGCCACTATCTGACTTCGTTCTAGAAGTCCTTTCTTCCCTTTATGACCTGTGATAAAATATTCAGTAAGCACTGGTATCCAATGCCACCCAGTGGAAAAGCAGTTACACAAACATTATGAAGTTTTCTCGTGGAACTTACTTTCCACATGTGGCACCCTGCAACTTCTTGCTCTTCCTCAAAGTCAAAATGATAACAAAAGGTAAACTTTTACATTGATTCAGGATATTAAGGCAATCACAAAATTATTAAAGATAGAAAGAGGACTTCAGGAACTGCATTAATTTTTTCCCACACTGTTGATTGTCTTTTCACTGTGCTGGAAATTTCTATTGCTGTGCAAAATATTTTTAATAATATTACATGCCAGTTGTTGTTCCTGTGAGATCTCAGTTTCATTCATGAAGTCTCTGCCTGCATGTATATCTTCAAGCAAATTTAGTGTTTCTTTTTTCATATTTAGATCTTTGATCTATTTTAATTTTAAATATCATAAGTTAAAGTTTAACTTATGATGATACACGTGGGTCTAGTTGTAATCTTCAGCATATGGAAACCTTTTTTTCAGCATCATTTATTAAAGAATTTGCCAATCTTTCAGTGAATATTTTGGCCCTTTATCAAAGATAAGATGGCTAAGGATGTTGGAATTTATTTCTGAATCTTCAAATCTGTTCTACTGATCCTGAAGTCTGTTTATTTGATTCATTGATTGATTGAATTTTGGAGGAGGAGCACCACCATGGTGTTTTTTTTAATAAGAAACTCAGTAGTGTAACTTCAAACCTGGAATTATTAATGCTCCCTTGCCTCCCTTTTGTTGCCCAGAATTGCTTTCACTATTCTAGATCTCTGATGATTGCAAATAAATTTTTGGATTATTTTCTCTAATTCTGTTAAGTATGTTTAATGATATTTTTATTGAGACTGCATTAAATCTGTAGAAAAATTTTGTGAGTATGGCCATTTTCACTGTGCTTGTTCTTCCTATTCAAGAATAGGAAATATCTTTCCATTTTCTTTCTTTCTTTCTTTCTTTCTTTCTTTCTTTCTTTCTTTCTTTCTTTCTTTCTTTCTTTCTTCTTTCTTCTTTCTTTCTTTCTTTCTTTCTTTCTTTCTTTCTTTCTTTCTTTCTTTCTTTCTTTCTTTCTTTCTTTCCCTGTATTTAGAACAGAATCTACAGGGTCTCACTACAAACTGGACTCATAGTGATTCTGTACTTTTCAACCTCCCAAGTGCTGGTATTACAGGCATGTTTGACCATGCCCAGTCTCAATCACCCATCTCAACATGCCCCAGGGGTGGGGCCAGTACTGCATGCCAGGGAAGACCAGGATGTCTGCTATCACCATTCCTATATTTAATATAGTTTGGAAAACATTGAAATTAAAATTGGAAGTGAGTTTATTTGTGTACAGGAATGCTATTGATTTTTTTCCGTGTTGACTTCAGCTACCGTACTGAATTTGTTATTAATTCTGGAAGTCTTTTGGTGGATTTTGGGGGTCATCTATATACAGTATCATGTCATCTGCAAATAAATATAATTAAACTTCTCCCTTTCTCAACCTCGTTCTTTTTATTTCTCTTTATTGTCTAACTGCTCTGTCTAATGTTTCCCAAACTATATTAAATAGGAATGGTGATAGCAGACATTCTGGTCTTTCTTCTTCCTGATTTTGCAAAGGCTTTCTTTTGACCACTTAAAATAATGCTGGCTGTCAGTTTATTATAGATAGCTTTTATCAGATTGAAAGAAATTTCATTTACTCAAATTTTCTGTAGGGTTTTATCATGAATGTTTGTTGGATTTTGGCAAAAACCCTTTCTGTATCTATTGAGATAACAAGTGTTTTTTGTCCTTGGTTTTTTTTGATATGGTGTATTATATTTATTGATTTGCACTTGTTGAACCATCTCTGTATTCCTAGGATGAATCTCACTTGTTCATGTTGTATTATCTTCTGGATGACTTGCTGCATTCTGTTTGCATGTAGCTTACTGAAGATCTTGTGTATATGTTCATTAAGGATATTGCCCTGTAGTTTACCTTTTGGTTGGGTCTTTTCCTAGTGTTCGTATCAGGGTAAAACTTGTTTCTATGAATAAATTATGGAGTATTACATTCATTTCAATTTCAATGAATTTTATGGGTAATTACATTAGATATTCTCTCAATTTCTTGTAAAATTCACCAGTGAAGCCACCAGGCCTGGATTTTTCTTAGGTAGCAAATTTTAATTACATTTTCAACTTCATTAAATGGTATTGGGATAATTAGAATATTTTATTTTTGGTGGAACCAGGGATTGAACTCAGGCCCTTGTACTAGCCAGGGGATTGTTTATTCTACTGAGCCATCTCCCCAGCCCTAAGGGATATTTAGAATTTTTATATCCTCTTTTTTATGTCCTCTTGATTCAGCTTTGTTAATCTTACATGTATCTAGGAATCTTTCCACTTTTTCTGTGAGAACATTATCATTCCTAATTGCATGAATTTGAATTCTTTCTTTCATTTTTCTTTCTTTTGACAAGGTTGGTAAGGGTTTATCCATTTTCTTTAATATTTAAAATAACCAACCCTTTGATTCGTAGTTTTTTGTGATATTTTCTTAGTCTCAATTACATTACTTTCTGCACTGATCATTATGATTTTCTCTCTTGTACATGCTTTCTCCACACACCACACACACACACCCACACACCCACACACAAAAGTGATAATATCTAGAACATAACGAATTAAGGGAAGAATTAAGGAAAATCAGATCCATAAACACAATGACTCCATTGAGATATAGGTATTTGAGATTAATACAAATTTCTTAGATGTAGAGGTACAAATGGCAAATAAATAAGTGGAAAATATTCAACATCACTGGTCGTTCAAGAGATGCAAATAAAACAACACTGAGATTCCATATCACTCCAGAAGGATTGTATATTATCAACAAGTCAATCAATAAAAAATGCTGTAGGGATTCTGGTACAAAGAGCATGCCTCTCCACTGCTGATGGGAGTACAGACTAGTGCAACCACTGTGGAAATCAGGGTAGAGATTCCTCTAAATCTAGGACTAGAAGTCCTGTTTGACCCAGATATTCCCCTTCTTGATGTTTCCCCAAAAGAATTAAAAGAATCATACCATAGTGATACGTGCATAGTCATGATTACATAGGCACACAGTTTGTAAGAGCTAAATCTTGAAAACAACCTAAAACACCTATAACTTGATTAATTGGTAAAAAGAGTAGTTTTATTCATATAATGGAGTACTACTCTACCATAAAGAAGTATAAACTCGAGACATTTATTGCTAAATAGAAGAACCTTAAGACCATACTCTTAAGTGAAATGCATCAGGCATTCATATGTCACTCGTGGGAGAAACTGAAAGTATAAATAAAAACCTATTTTTAGCACAAATATGGTAAAATAGAAAAGAAATTGCTCAAGAGGATATGAAGGCTAGGGAGGGAGAAGAAGGAAGTGTAAGTAATCTAAGAAAGAAGGATAAAACAGGGCCTGTTCAGCGGACTAAGCACCTGTTTAGGCAAGCCTAGTGACCAGAGTTCCATCCCTGGCACCATATGCCATGCTGGCACCACCCCTGGGCAGGCTGAGCTGGGCATGGGGGCACACTATTGTAATCCCAGTGCTGGGGAGGGTTGAAAACAGGAGATCACTATGAGCCCGAGCTGTGTAGTGAGACCCTGGACCAAATATATTTAAAAAAAGAAGGGTAAAATGGAAACAAAGCATAGCAATTAAGGGGACAGGGGTTGAAGGAAGGAGAAGGGAATAGGAGGAAAAAAAGCCAAATCAAGCTATATCATATACAGATACAAATTCCCTATTATGAACACAATCATGGTTTTACCTAAATTGCACCAAGAAACTTAAGTAAAATTTACAAAGCTGATGTAGATTGATGGAGTCAGTGGGTTCCACATGAAAGGGTAGATACTGCGGGGTCTTAATGGCAATGTACTCAGTTTTGTAATACTTTTTAATTAAATTTGCAGCATATTTTATCACATATCATTAATAGAAATACATTGCATAGCTACGAATTTGAAGAATTTTTAAATTATCAATTGTATCCAAAGAAATTTATAGTCAATCTGATCTTTATCAAAATTCCAACTGAGGAGATAGCTCAGTAGAACAAGCACTTACCTGACAAGCCCAAGGGCCTGAGTTCAATCTCTGGTTCTTCCAGAAAAAACAAGAAAAGAAAGAAAGTCAAACTTCGAATAGCATGTTAGGAAAATGTATGATTAATAAAATCACATAAAACAAAAGAGTGAATATTTAAACAATCTTGAGCAAAAAATACAAAGCTAACGGTATCATATTTCCTGATTGCAAACTGTCCTTCAAAACTATATTAATCAAAATAGTATTTGGCTGCCATGAAAACCATACATCGACAAATAGAGTAAAATATACAGCTCATAAATAAACTCATTCTTACATAATCTATTGATCTGCACCATGATGCCAAGAAAACTTAACAGAGAAAATATTTTCAATAAATGAGGTTGAGAACATTTGATACCTGCATTCAGAATAATGTTGTTAACATTTACCTTACACTATATACAAATAATCACTTTAAAATAAGTTGAAACCTTAAACACAAGACTAATAACCACAAAATGCATAGATAAATGTAAAGGGAAAAAAAAGCTGCTTGATATTGGTCTTTGCAATGACTTTTTAGATATACACCAAAAGCAGAAAACAAAAGCAAAATGGGTAAATGGATTATATCAAAACACAAAAAAATTTCTGTATTCCAAAGGAAGTAATAAAAAATTGAAAAGGCAACCTACAGAATGGGAAGAGTATTATGTAAAAAGCCCTATATCTAATGAAGAATACTTAAAATATATAAAAATATATACAACTCAGGTACACAAAGCAAATGTCAAGGTAGAATTGGCAAAGGAAATAAATATTTCTCCAAAGAAAATGTACTATTGTCAAGTAGATATATAAAAGGTATTCACTGAATATTATGTCTTTTTTATTTTTTGAGACAGGGTCTCACTATGCAGTTCAGGCTGGCCTTAAGCTCACTTTGCAGCTTAAGCTGGTCTTGAACTCACAACAATCCTCCTGCCTCAGCCTCCCAAGTGCTAAAATTACAGGCATACACCACCATGCCCGGCTGAATATTAAAACCACCATGAGATAAAACCTCACACCAAGGAGACTGAGGTTCGATCCCTAGCTCCACAAGCCACACCCTTAAGGCAGCCTAAAGTAGCCAAAAAATAACAATAAAAAAATAAAAAGCCCTCACATCTATTATGATGGTTATTATAAGAAAAAATATGACAAATATTGAGGAGAATATAAATTGGTTTATTCATTATAGGAAATAGTGTGGAGGTTTCTCAAATTCAGAATTGCTAAATGTCCCCAACCTCACTTGTGGGTATATGCTTGCTCTACTTTGGATCTCAAATGTTGCTTGTGGTCCATGTGTTAAGTACTTGGTCCCCACCTTGGTACTATTGGAAGGTGGAAGAAATTTAATAGGTGGAGATCATCAAGATGCTGGGGGTGGTCTTAAAGGACATTGTAGGGTTCCTATGATTTCTTTCTATCTTTCTTTTCTTGTTTTCCTTCTTGGCCATGAGCTGCATGGCCTTTTCCATCGTGCACTCCCACCACAATGTGCTGTCATTGGCCCGAGACAATGGGCCAACCTATGTGGACTGAAACCTCTCGAACTGTAAGCTAAAATAATTCTTTACTCTAAGTAAGTTGATTATACCAGGTATTTTAAAACATGAAAACCTAATTGACACAATTCCCTGAGTAATTAAAATCAGGATTTCATAAAACAACCCGCATTCTCTTATTTATTGCATCATTATTTACAACACTAAAAAATCATGGAAGCAACCTAAGAGTCCATCAGTGGATGGATGGATACAGAGCACTGGTATATGCATGCAGTAGAACATTTAAAAAGAAGTAAATCTTTCCATTCACATCAATGTGCATAAACTTGAAAGCACTGTGCTAAGATAAATTAGACAAATGCTGTGTGTGTGAAATATAAAATGAACTGTCATAGAAACAAAGTAGAACCCTGCTTAGGGGGAGCAATAAGAAAGGGGAAGTGAGAAAATATTAGTCAACGAGTAAAAACATTCCCACTGAGCAAGGTACAAGACGCCACTGCATCACATTGCACCTATGGTAACCAAAATTAAGCTTCATGGTTAAAGAGAAGATGCAGATGGACTACTGAGATAGCTCAGTGGTCTAAGAACCTGCCTGGAAGGCAGAAGGACCCAAGTTCAATCCTCCATACCACATGCCAGGCCAGCTCTAGAACCCCAGGCTTACCTAGTCAGGGGCCTGTAATCCCGGTTCTGGGAGGCTGAGACAGGAGGTTTGCTATGAGGCTAAACTGCATAGCAAGGCTTTATATCAAATAAAAACTTAAAAATAAAAAAAAGATGGCATACGTTCTATTACTGTCTAACTGAAATAATAAGAAACAAAATAAAATGAACCTTTTAGATATTAAGTACAGGGACGCTTATGGCACAGAGCATATTGTGGCAATGGTTTCACTCGTATATACTGACCTACATTTTAAATACATATTAATGGGCATAGCTTGCTCAATATTGCTTATGTCAATAAGGTGGCGAAAAAAAGAGACAATGCCAAGCTGTCTAATGCGTTACCCTGCTCCTGATATCCAATTCAGAAGTGAAATCCAACTGTACCTGCATTTTACATAAGACACTGTTTCAGCACTATCTATGTAATATTTATCTTTGTTTCAGTAGTCAGCACAGTTACAGCTGAGAGGACTTTTATTTGTTCTGTTTTTTAGGAGATTAAGAGATGGCTTTCTAGTCTACAGTCAGCAAATGGGTCGTGCTGTGGTTATTTATTATCCATTAGTCCATAGAAACTAAAGCTGTACAAGATGGAACCTGAAACTTGTATCCCAGGTAAGCCGTTTAACCGAGTACTGAATGCTGCCCCTGAAAATCTCACTGCCCACCCTTCCCACTCCTCATAGCTGAATGATTCATTTTCTTTCTTTGACATATGAATATCTTTCCACTCTCTGCTATCAGAAATTGTAAGATCTTTCTACATAGCCCCAAACGTCCCCATGAGCAAAGTCAGGTTTCGCCACATAGTAGCCATGCAGCAGGATTCAGCTCGTTATGTCAATTTTCAAACTTAAAGATACACCATAAATCATTACTAATGCTATTCAAATTTAAAAACTAGGTAAAGGACAATGTTTTATAATGACTACTATATAGCAAAATAATCATTGGATGTATCTATTTCCTTTAGCATACAAGTCTCATTGCCAACCACAATTTCTTCCCACTTCACAATATCTGTTATACATTTTGGTGTTTATTTACTCTTCCCTTTGTCATACCAGGATGATAATACAATGCTTAAGCATTGTATTATAAAAATGAAATAAAGTGAGTCTACTTTATTTCACTTCAGAGTGTCAAGAACCATCAATTCACCTAGAAACTTCTCAAGTTTATCCCTTTATATAACAGAATAGTATCCCACAGTATTTAAAAACATATACTCTTGGGGTTAGGGAGATAGCTCAGTGTAATAAGTATAAGGTCCTGAACTTGTTCCCTGTATGACCAAAAAAAAAAAAAAAAAAAACAACCAGAATTCCTCTTTATTCCTCAGTTGGTGTTGCTTACAAATTTAGCTATTACAACTGTGTTTCTATACAGATGGGTGTATTTCTGTGGTATAATGCTTTCAAATATTCTTAGAAGATACCTAGGACAGGGATACCTGGGGGAAATGGGACCTCTACTGCTCATATTTTGAAGAATCTCCATGCTAGGTTTCATAGTATTTTAGCAGTCTACACTCCCACCAGTAATGGAGAAGTGTTTTTCCTTTTCACCACAGCCTTTGTTATGGATTGATTTTTTGATAATAGACATTCTTTCTGGAGTGAGATGGAATCTCAGTGTTGCATGGATTGATATATCTCAAGATACTAGAGATGCTGAACATATTTTCATCTATTTGTATGCCATAGATACACATTTCTGGACTAGGCCTTTAAACTTGGGGTCTTTGTTTTTTTTCAGCTCTTTTTATATAAGTCCTTTGTACAAAGAACAATTGGCTAATTTTTTTCTCACTCTGGGGATTGTCTTTTTGCTCTATTGGTGATTTATTATGCTATGCAGGAACTTTTTAATAGGATAAGATCTCAAATTGATTCTTTGTATTAATTCGTGTGAAGTTGGTGTTTTGTTTATGAAATCTTTGCCTCCACCAATGTCTTCAAGAGTTCTGCTTATTCTCTTTTCTAGCAGACTTAGGGTTCCTGTTTTAATATTTATGTATTTGTTACATTTTGATCTTAGCTTACTTATGTTGATAGACATGGGTCTAATTTTAGTCTTTAACAAGTAGGAAAGCACGTTTTAACACATTTTATTGTAAATACTCTCTTTGTTTGTTTTTTTAATAGATCTCCTCTTCTATCCAATTATCAGGTCTTTCTGTCTTATTTCCCTTGTATCCTACTTTTAGTAGGCAGAATTTCAGCTGGGTAAATTTAATGTTTACTTTGCAAGGCTGTGGTTTTTAGGGGAATACTTAATGAAGTTACACTTCTACCGAATTCAATTTGAGAAACTCAGTATCAAGATTTCAAGGTCCTAGACAGCAAGGGAGTTCTACAGACTCAGCTACTCTCTTTGACAGGGCAAATAATGATTTCACCAACATTCTCCTTAATTGAATTGTTCTTTTGACCCCTTTCACAGGCATGAAATCCATGAGGAACTCTCTCAATTCTAGACTGGAGAAAAAGTGATGTGGTCTTAGAAAGGAGGGCCACAATCAGAGAAGGAAGTAACACGGGAGACTAGTGTGTGATGACAAGACACAAGAGCATGTGGCCAACATAGAGATTTTTTTTCAGAATTTTCCTGAATGTAAACATGTTAGACTTCAGAATAACACTGTATAATTGAATAAAGAAAATAAAACTTCAATCCAGTCCATTTCAGAAAACTTATGGTAAAGAGCTATATTATTCTTCTAGTTTCTGGAATATGATTTTATGTTATTTTAAATGTGATACCTACAAAGAACAAGGTAGAAATACCAGCATGCTAATGGAAGAAAGAATTTTGTTCACTTTTCTCCCCCTATACATTAACAAGCTCTATTCTTTTTTTCTCAAATTGATGCCTTCTATTCCCAAAATCTCAAACAATTCCAAGTTATGAAAAATAAAAGGAAATTTCAGCTAAGGAAGGCAGCTTGATTTTAGAAAAACAAAAACCTGGCATAAATAGGACAAAATTGATCCAATTCACACAAATAAAAGGGTATAAAGGAGGGCTTTTCAAAGTAACACAGTGATGGTGAGGCCAAAGAGTATCCAGAAATAACCTGCCAAGTGATGGATAAAAGTCATCAATCCAAAATCATAGTAAAATATCACAGAATTTTTAGAATTGTTAAGGATATTTCTTCCAAGTATTCATTTGTGTTCAATTTTTATAAATCTGCATAATATGTTGATAAACCCTTAAGTCTAAGTATAAAATATTAAATCAAGTACATTAATTAGTGTGACTGACTAGAGCTGAATCCAAAACCAATATGGTTAGCTCTCAATTACCTGCTTTATTAGAGGGAAACAGCACTGTGGGGGACAATCCCTCAAGCATTTCCTTTTGGCTCGACAATGCATTATTATGCTGGAGTTTTGTTGGAGGATGGCTTGTTTGTTTTCAGCAATATTTTCTTTCCAGTTATTTTAAGTATAACAAAGTAATTCATCTTCCCAAAGGACAAGCTGGGTGACTGTTAATGAGGGAATTGAAGCAGGACTATGCTTAACTTTGGATATGGCAAATAGCTCAGAGTTCCTACCCACTTTCTGCTGTTGTGTGCTCAAATTCATTAAAGTCCATATCACTGCTAAGATTCCCAAGTGTTTCCACAATCCACAGGACCTAATTGCTATCCAGGCCAGTGACTCCTAATCAGTATGGAATGTCCAGGCAAAACATGTAAAACTCAGCCAATATTTCTGCCCAATTTGTTCTTTAGTAAATGTAAGTTCAATGTATGAAATTTATTTTTTTAATTCCTTGCTTTTACGTGTGACTCAGTCCTAAAAACTCAAAATAGAATATGTTACACATTAAAATTTCTGCTGATCTAATAGTTGATGGAAACTCATGAAAGTCCATCAATTCAACAAGTTGTTTCATAAGACTAAAAAATCCAGTGTGTGGTGAAAAATGGTGTTTCCCTGTAGAACATCAATAATTTAATAATGTAATACAATGTCCCATAAACCCATACTTAATGAAAAATTGAGTAAAAACTTTATAGAGAAGATGATTTACACATACAAAGAGGGGCCAATATGTTTCTTAAAATTTTGCTTTAAGTTTTCTATCTGCTTGTGTTCAATCTGTAGGCTATATCCTTTTGTAGTCTTAGAACCCTGTAAAAACTTCCTACTTCATGCAAGTGTTCATTCAATCAAGGCAAAAATTAGAAAGTTGGCCCCCTTGGAAGGTTAGATCTGAATTTTTTGAGACAGGAAATGATACAAAGTATTAAACAAATGGGAGAATCTATGTGATGAATATGGAACACTTCACACCTAAAATTTAAAGTTGCAGCATCTGTCAAGTAACTTAAAATGTGAACACATTAAAATACACACAAATTTTAAAATTAGACTCCAGTACACACACAAATGCAGTACTGTACTCACTTCACTTGGCTTTAAAAGTGTAATAGAGGAAAGTGACTGACAATATATAGTGTGCCTACAGAGAGTCACCTGGAGAGAAAACGTTCTCTCAGGCCTTCTCAGAGAACAAATTGGTTAAGTAATGACTTAACCAATGACTCATCCAGATGGATGACACTGACAAAGGATCTACAAGCTGCTGTATATCATTTCAGGGTAAATCCTGAGGGGATTTGACTGACCTATTAGATATAAAAGTTACATTTTCAGTTATATCGTTCTTCTTTAACTTGGTCTTCACCATCCAGCAGAAAAGGATAAATAACCACGAGGTATAAAAAATAATGCAATATTAACATGCTGAGCTATAAGACGCTCAAGTCAAAAACTTCTGACAATTGCCAGTTGTGCTGATAACCCACTACTGTTATGGGCTATTGGACTATATTGGGTTATTTTGCTGAATTCAAGTACCAACAATATTTGAACTGGCATCAAGTATGAAAAGGTCTTTTAAAGACTCCTCCAAATACAGCTTTTCTAACAACAATGAAACAGCCATCTCTGGAAAAGTGAAACAAAAAAGTGGGATATAAATGAAGAAGGATATATATATTTCACTACAAAATGGCCCTTCATTTATATAGTTATATAGTTCTTCTTTAACTTGGCTTAGCCATTCAGCAGAAAAGTATAACCACAAGGTATAAAAAATAATGCAATATTTATATGCTTAGAAAGTAGATGTACAGCTACTATCTCTTAATTCAATGAGAAGAAAGATTCATACTGTTATAGTTCAGACAAGATAGTGTGTCTGCAACTTATACTCCGAAATACTACAATGAAGACAATATGAAATGTATTAATTATTGTAACTGTCCTCCTAATCTGTTTTGAAACTGTCACATTGCTATTTCTTTCTCATTAAAATTAATTAAAAAATTAAAACAAAATAAAAATGCAGGTAGATTCTTGCTTCTCTGGGGATAATGGCCAGTGTGCTCAACGGCCAGTCTCGCTCCACCTGCCTTCTCAAGCTCTTGCCTGAAGCTTTTAAATCAATAATTCTATATCAGGAAGTAAACATTAAATCATCTCTTTGGGATGCACATTTCTCAAAGACTTCCCCTTAAGGCCTCACTCCTTAATTCCTTTCTGATACTTTCACTACATTTTTCCAATTCATTTACTCTTTGTAGTTGTTCTCAATAAATTGAACAGTTACATTTTTGACCAAATTAGAAATCTGAATAACATTGTCTCACAAGAAGAGGCTTTATGGTGTTTCCTTTCCACTTAAGATTTAAACTTGATTTTTAAGCCCTTCAATACTTCACACCACAGATAAATAAAATTTTCCATTAGAATTTAAGAATATGAATCAAATATATAATTTTAAAAATGTTTTTTCTAAATTTCCCACACAAATTAGATATATCCATTAAAATATTACTAATATGTTAGTTATTATACAATAGATCTTATTACATTTATCACATTGTAACAACCCCTCTCCCCAAAATTTGGCAGCATAATCCAACACTGCTCATTTAGTTCTGCAATATACAACAAAATGGAGAAGAAGAACTGAATTATCTTTTGTAATTGGGTCTTACATGTCATAGCTTTAGTCCTAAGGAGTGTATTTTTGTAAAAGGAATTGAGTTCAGGACCTAGTGCTTGCCAGGCAGGCACTGGGTCACTTAGCTCTATCACTGGCCCTATAACTTAGTGTCAGTCTTAAATGTCACATAATACAAACACTGTCATTTTCACCAGCCTGCAGCAAATGAAAAAATTCATAGATATCCACTTCTCTAGAGAAAATATTAAAAATTATTTTTAAGAGAAGTATAGGACTATTTTGAAAAATTTAGTTAGCCGTGTTTTAAAAACACTTTTAGAGGAGGCAAATTTCTGAAAATACATCATATTTTTTTATTATAATTGTCCTTTATTTTGAAGAGTAAAACCAAAAACAAGAAAAACAAAAACAAGCACACAAACAGGGTAACATACAATAATATGTGTTTTCAAAACAAGAATAGCTGATTAATAGTGATTGATATATTATCTATTTTTTTATCAAATCTATTGCTCAGATTCAAAGACATAGTTATGGAAGGACAGCAATATGTAATACAAAAACCTGTCATTTTGATCTTCTAAATGTGTACCATTTATAATGTCATATAAATTATTACTATATTATCTTTAAAATAATTTTTTTAGGAAAAGGTAATAAAGGAAAAGAGAGACAAGAACAAAAATTTAAGATTTGTTGAAAGCATGTGGTAATATTCTATCATATTTTAAATCTGATAATAACATTTACATTTTAAAGTCTGATGCAATATTTTCATTTAGCGCTTAAATTATTTTTATGGAGCAGATCAATGCATTGTCTTAACATGCTGACTTTTATATATGTGGAATTTTGATCTTGAATTTCATACCTATGTACCTTATTGTTAAAAGAACTTCTATTTATTATAATATTTTCATTTTGTGTAGATGTTAGCTACATATTTGTATCTAATTATTGCTCTCAGTGATGTAAGTTATATTGACAAGGCCTGTCATTGTCACTGAGTATCAAAAGCATTGCTAAACCTGCTCCTGTTATTTTGTGCCACTTGGATTTTTCCAAGTGCATACACCATATGGACACTATGTTTATTGTCAGAGTCTGAGATGCTCACTTAAGAAGCTCTCCAGAGTATTTTCAGGTTCAAAAATATCATCTGGCCAAAAGTTCTTTCTTACAGTTTTTGTGAAAGTGCAGTAAATAACTTCAAAAGCATTCAAGAAGCATGAAATGTATTCTAATATTTAAATAAAAGGCTTTTTGTTATAGTTTGTGTGTATTTGTCCCCCTTACCCCCAAAGCCTCATTCAGTCTTTGGGGCATGGTCCAGAGTCTTTGATTCATTCATGATCCAAGGCTGGATTATGTGTTTGAGTACTGCTGGGATTATGGATATGAGTGCCCCGCCTAGCCTGGAGCAGAGAAAAAGGACAGAGAGACTTACTCTCTGTGTTGCCACTGTTCCTGCCCTTTTGCTCTTGATCTCTTGCTCTTTGCCACCACCATGAATGAATGCTCTCTGCCATGTGCCGCTCTCTGCCTTGGAGCCAGCTGAATATGGACTGAAACCACTGATTGTGAACTCAATAAACCTTTCCTTCCTCCATTTTGGGTGTCCGGTATTTGTCCCAGCAAGGAGAGAAGAGTAATCAAGATTGCTCTTGGTCCACAAAATTGTCATGCAAAGCACATTAGCAAAATAATGTGTCTAGGAAAAGAATAGACCAATACATGATTTACACTGATATATGGCTTCATTTCACTTCACAATTTAAGAAATCCCCATCAAGAAAAGAGTACCCTATTTTCTTCTGCCATCCTATGTTTCCTAGTTCTGAGACCCATAATTGTGTTGACAAGGTTAATTGTATCGATCTTTATAGCTTTTGAGCAGTAGAATGTCGTGCTGTAGACATTCCCTCCTTCTTACATATAGCAGTCACATTAGTTGTGCATTTGAAAAAGCTTCAAATAGTATAAAAATTATCAGGTATGAAATAGAAACTGATTTGTGGCAGCGTAGTGCTTAACGACTTCTAATGTAAGTGGAGACAGACACGAAAACCACAAAGAATGAATTAGGATTAAGGAAGAAATTCCACTTCATAGATCAGAGTCAATCAGAAAGACTTTTGACTGGTTGACTGCATCAGAAGCATCTGTGAACACGGCACTGAACTAAATTTCTGTAAGACACCACAAACAATAGCCTAGATATTCTATCTCCACTAACTCATCATAAGTAACTGAACATCCTGAATTATTCATGAGTCAAAGTAGAAGTAAACTTGCAATTACATGTTAAAATGTGGGTGTACTGAGAAGACTGCATATGAAATATCATTAAAATTGAGCTTGGAACTGTTTAAATTATTTTAAAATAAATTATGCACTTTACAAACATTTCACAAACTAAGTTAAAAGTAGTTAAAGAGCTGGTTCATTGAGGATGTTTATAAAATAAAGTTTTCAGACTTAAATAATTTTAATTTTAAGGATAAGGTTGATATTTAAGAAATAAAATTTCTACAACTCATCAGAATTAATGTGGAACGTGGTATATCTTTGTGGATTTGACTATATATTTTTAAAACTTGGTAAAGGAGTTAATTGTACAAGAATGGAAAAAAAAGAACAACTAGAATGTTAACTGCAAAATTTCTAGCAATTATCTCTTTTGAATAATGTGGTTGTTCATAGCCCCACATTTGTCAATGAATTATTTGATATACAAACACAAACACAACATAATAAAAATGAATAAACAATATCACACTAAAATGTTTGTTCATTACACACATTAACATGATAGCAAAGTGGGCCAAGGACATTTCCCTAAAGAAAATACAATATTAACTGACAAATATATATAAATATGTTCAACATCATTAATCATTTGGAAAATGCAAATTGAACCACCAACCATATAGATTATTTATAGACTGAGCAGGCTATAATTAAAAAAGAACTGAAAATACACATGCTGGTGAGTGTGTAGAGAAACTGCATCCCTCTACATTGTTCATAGAAATATAAACTTATACAACCAGTAAGGAAAACATTTGAATTATTTTCCAAAAGATAGGTCTATAGTTATCATACTACCTAGATATCCTACACCAAGGTCTATGCGCATATGAATTAAAACCAAACAAGCTGATGTTTGTATTTATAATTTAGCAGTATTATTTACACTAGACAAATGTAGAAGTGTCTACTGACAATAGACAAAGAGAAAAACAAAATCTGGTATGTGCTAAGTGAAACAAGCTAGATGTGAAAGGACAAACATTGAATTACTCCACTTCCATGAAATATTTAGAAAAAGCAAATTCACAGAGACTGAAAGAGTATTAATGATTGTCAAGGCTGGAAGGATGTATGCAGTTTCTCTTTAGAGTGAAAGAAAAGCTTCACAAATATGAATGATGTTTGAACAATATTGTGAATGCAATAATCCATTGAATTGTATACTTAAAAATGGTTAAAATGGCAAATGCCATGCTGTAAATTTATATATAATATATAATAGTGTACATTACATTATATAATTTTATAATTTTGTTAGTATGTATTATAGCACATATTTTAAGCACTATATATGATATGTATAACATAAATACTGTATCATACTGTATAATAATATACTAATCTGTTATCATAACAAGTTGGTATAATATATTAATTTATGTATAAAGTAAAATAATGTTGCTCTTTTAAAATAGATATATAACCATTTTAAAAATACAATTTTTCTCTTAAAGTTGGTCTGTTCTATAGTTTTACACTTATCTCTGTATAAACTTGAACTTATTTATCATCTTTACTTGTAAAATGTGAATAATAATAACAGAAGCACACTTCCCTGATTAGCGTGTGGTGGAATAGGGTATGGCTTGCCACATACCCCTCCACACACGCTTGGAGTGAGGATCTGTAACACTGCAGATTCTTCTTTCTCAGAAGTATCATTCCATTCATGTCAGAATGTGACCTGCGATTGACAGGTGTGGTTCATGAAATCTGTCTGAACTTTTCTGATGTTCTGGTTCTGCCTTAGATAAGACCAGTTTGCTTGCTCTAGTTCATAATTTGGAATTCAAGATGTTTTAATTTGTTCCTCAATGGCTGAAATTACATTTTATATGTGAAAAAATATCCATTTTCTTAGTATTTTTACTTTTCCATATGTGATACTCATGATACTCTCCCTCCACCTACAGAGGTTCTGTCACTTCTGATTTTGCCAGTAGAAAGCCAGTGAACCTAAATCTTTCAAAATAGCCAAGTAAGTATGTTTATAATGTGCACTTTAATGGTGTAGCTCTGACCGATCTACAGACTGAAATTCTCCAGATTGAATTACATAGGCCTGGTTTTTTTCATTTGTTTCACACAACAGATGTGGATACTCCACTCTGACTGATTTTGAAGCCAAAGGTTGGCAAGGATTTTCTTGTCTAGCAGGCAACTCCTAGATATATACGTTTGTATCTTTTATGAATTTCAGTCTGTGTGCCTCCACATACATGCCTAAAACCTAAGAAAAGTCTCTGAAGTCTGCTACACCTAAAGCATATGTTCTCACTTCTGGAGTGTATAAATCAAGATGGGAAAGTATCTTTTATTTCACCTCTAGGTACAGTTAGTTTCTGTTTCAAAGGCATACTGATATTCATTTCAAAGTGATTACAATAGAGACTTCTAAGAATTTCAAAGGCTTAGGATAGCAATGTAGATCAGAGGTGGAGTTCTTGCCTTGCAAATGTGAAGCCCTTGGCTCAGTCTCACATACTATAAAGAAGATAGAAATTCATACAGTCAAATTCAAATGAATACAAAAATATTAACATTGAGGTTATTTCTTATGCCTTATATTGCCTATATTGCTAGTTTTAATTTCTACAACAGAAATATATTCACTATATGTTATTTCTTTTCATGGACCAGGTAAATAAACAAAGATCTAGTGTCATTTTAGAACTCAAAATGTTGCCTGTCTTAATTAGACAATTTATGTCAGATGTTCCTTTCTCATCAAGATATTATTTTTAATCCACTGATATTTTCAGAGGGGTTACAGAAAACTTATTTTTTTCACTTATACTGTTTTAGCCCTCTAATTATTGTCACTTACAATTTACTCTCCTGCTTCTCTAATGATGAGAAACAGAGCCCTAAGAGAACATGAATATTATCTGTGGATTGGAAACTTCAAATATTTTAAGAGTTAGGCAAGAAATTTAAAGTGTGACCACATAGGGTGGCACAAACATGCCCCATAGGTACCTGAGACAGAAAGATTGTGAGTTCAAATCTTGGCTGGACAATCCAGCATCATTCTAACTCAAAATAAAAGTCAAAAAGGGTTAGAGATTTAGCTCAGTGGTAAAGTGATCCTGGAGTTGATCTCTTAGTACTGGGAAAAAGAAGAAAATATGAATGAATGGTGTTAGAATTTTAAAGATTAGAATAACAAACCCAGGGAAATTTGAAGAACACTTATCATTACAAAGTAATTTTTTTAAATTAATTAACCTAATAGGGACAAAAAGAAATCATGATTTCCTAACCAGATGAATCACCAAGTCAGTAAGGTTTGATTCAGCACTGTGGTGGATTACCAACTGGTGATGAACTTGTTACACCCACTTGAATTAAACTAGCTTGGTGCTGGGTGTGGGCCCATCTGAAGATTTCTGACAGCTGCATAAGAGGCAGAACTAGAAAAGCTGTTGCAAGACTCTCCAGGAAGTTGGAGGGGCTGTTAGAGAGCTGCTGGTTGTCTCGGACTGTTCTACTGAGGGACCTGTTCATGCTGGCTTTCCTGGTGAACTCAGATCTTCTTGTCAAAGGAGGAGCTCTGGACCTCAATGTCTCCGAGAATAGCCATAGTTCCTTTTATGGGCTTCCTGGTCTTTAACTTGAGCATCATTTCCTGACTCCGGAAAAGATGGTGCCCAGCTCAGTCTCCCAGAGAAGCTTGTCACATTGGCTTTCCTGATAGGAACTCAGCTTTACTCATTGTTGGAGGAGTTTAGGACCCTCACTGTTGCTGGGGAAGACTGTGGAAGCTTTTGAGAGAGCTCTGGTGCTTACCTTGAGCGTTGCTTCCTAGCTCCAGTTCAGATCAACTCAGCACAGATCCTTCATCCCACTGGCAAAGACTTTCTAGCTTCTACCACTGACCTTGGGCCTTCCCAGCACAGATCAGTGAAAAAGCCCTGCATGAGACATTGCCATGAATTCTGGCCTCCAGCTGGACTTGTGAGAGGCACTGTTAAGAGTTATAGGTCTTCCACTGAAAGCACGCAGAATGTTGTTATGGGAAGCAGGTTCTCAGCTAGATTTTTTTGTCTTTTCTGTGTGGACAGGTTTCTTGTGTTCTCTTTTTATATGTGATTCTTTGGGTGACTATTACAAGTAATCTTACAAAATATGTGTCCCATATATTGTTCCCCTTGTCAAACCACAAACCATAGCAAATACTGTACCCTTATTTTAAAATTGTATAAACTAATATTTAAAAATGTAAGTGACAAATGAGAGCATCAGTAGGCAATTCCTTTCATTACAAGGGAGCCCATTTCTGAATCAACTGCTTTCCAAATCTCTACCCTCATCTCTCTCCAGTGTACATTACACAACCCTGTCTCAATGTTTACACCCATGTTATTCACTCAAGACTCTCTAACATGGCAGAGGCCATTTTCCCACTTGGGTCTTGATGGCTATTGTGACTTAGCTTACTTCAGCCAGTGGAGCATCAGCAGATGTGACTCAGGAAAGCTAGAGAGAAGCGGCTGCTGTTCCACTCAGCCTCAGCCTCTGTGTTGCCATGAGACCATCCACAGGCCAGGCTGCTGGAGAAGATAAAAGGCAGGACAGCCTTCCCCAGCCAAGCCATCCTGGTTCAGCTCATAACCGGCTGACGTGGCAGCAGACCAACCTGCTTTAACACTCTGCCATGCAGACCACACAGGGACACACATGCACAGCCCAGATTTCAACAATGGAGTAGATAAGCAGAACACCACAGCTAAATAATATTTTTTGCTGAATGTCACTGAGATTTTTGTGGTTGTTTGTTAATCAGCATTATTGTCAAGAGATAACTGGTTCACTCGCTTTATACTTTCCAGTTACTCCATCTGTGACTACATTTGTTTGATGTTGAAAGAAGACCATTTAGATAGGTCTGAGGCCAGAGAGATGGGTGTTGCATACACAGCCAAGTGATCCTTTGCTCAGATTGTGAGCACATAAGGGATCTGATGGCAGATACAGCAAGTTCAGGAATGGTTTTCCGATTGGTACTTGGACTAGAAGAGAAGGCAGGCAGATGCAGGACCCAATTTGGAGTGTAGCCTGATTGATGCCAACAAATTGATGAGAAGTCCTGATCAACAGCAGCACAAGAATAAAATGCAAACTTTTTCTCACAGGACAGAGTTTGGTAGTTGGGACAGGCTGGGGAGAGTTAGCTTAGGAGAGGGATACACTTTGGGGTCTGGTGACATTGGCACATTCTCTCTGCAGCAGCACTTGATCCCCCTCAAAGGAGGGCTCCACGGAGCAAAGTTCTACACAGTGGTGTCACATCAGTCACTTCCTGATCTTGTCCACCTCAGAGCCAGGAGGAACATTCTATACCTACACTTGAGGCATTATTGGCAATTATAGGTTTTGCCTATAATCAGTTTGGGCAATAAACTTATTTTTACCTAATGAATTCTAAATAGAATGCTAAAGCAAAGTACAAGAAGGCAAATTTAATTAGACTTATAGATAACTGACCTCAAAGAAACTGTATGTCCCAGATGTGACAAGAAGTATATCTATGCTAAAATATTTTTTGTTATTGTTCATGGAAATCTATGGTAAACAACAGGGAATTTGTGAAAGAATTTGCAAGATGCCTGCTGTAGCGGCCATCTCATTGCTGGGACAAAATACCCAACACCTACAAGTTAAAGGAGAAAACCCTGATTTCAGCTCACAGGTGGTAGAAGTTTCAGTACTTGTCTACTAGCTCCACAGCAGGGAGGCACAGCAGAGGAGTCAAGGCAACCAGGAGGCAGAAAGCAGTGATTCTACCTTGCCTTTTATTACATTCAGACTAAAATCTTATTTATTGGGGCCACCCACACCTGGGTGAGTCTTCTGTCTTCAGTGAACCTATTCAGGTGAGTGCACCCCCCAGTGTACCAAATCAGCTAGTGCACTAATCCAGGACTACACACCCTCTATCCCAGTATCACATGCACAACGGTCTAGCCACCTTCCGAAAGTGCCACCAATGAGCACGTGAGAATTTGGGAGGACCTCTAGATGTAAAGCACACCACTGACTTTTGCAACAGACCTATTCTTCAAATAACCCATAAATTTTCATCACCTCTTGCAGTGCCTGATTTCATGCAGTCTAGTTCATACTTGGGATTAAATTCCAAAATTAATTTCAGAGGACACAAATCAGATTCAAACCATAGCAATATTGTCTTATAGGTATCACAGAAGAAATTGAGTTGAGCTATGCTGGACATTCCACAAAATATTAGTGACTAAGATACTGTAAATGATAGCTCTTACTCATATTTTCATAATCACAAAGTCATGTGTGCTAAACAAAGAAGAGAACAGAGGAAAATGCAATCTGTGAAAGTTAAAACATTCTCAGAAAACAGAAAATTGGAACAAAGCAGAAAATGTCTTATTTACTACAAAGTATAAAGCATATAGAAGATTACATATTGTAATTGTAAGAGAGACATAAAACAAAATATTTGAATACATGTTAAACATTCTGCCTTCAAGTCAACCTATAGTCAACACTGTTAAGAGAAAACTACTGATAGAGGAGTTGCACTTGTTTCAAGAACCGTGTAAATGCTGGGAATGCAAATGTAACAGAGACTTCAAGAAATATTTTTCCAGTCATTCTTTCAGAGACACATTTATGAATTTGTCAGTTAATGGAAATCCTCTATTCTATGTCTTTGGTCTACCTGTAACAAGATATTTTTCTTGGACCCTTGAGGGAGAAAAATGCAAAATAGATTCCAAAAACATTCCAGCTGTCAGTTACGTAGTGAGAAAAGGCAAATTAATCCCCACAGACCTTGGAGTTGACAAAGTCCTCGCTTAATGTGCTTAGCTATAGTGCTAAGAGGAATTTGATAACAACATTCTGGGAGCCCCATGCTGTTACATGAAATAATTACTGCCCTGGGGTATGGAAGGTAATCAGCTAGGCTGGGTCTCCTCACATTCGGGGAAGAGGAAAGGGGCAGGGGTGATTATCTTCCCTTAATAGTAACAGCTATTATGTCTCATTTCTTAAATTCATTTCAATGCTATGACACAGTTTTTGTTTTCCTTAAGTGACTGTTATTTCCCTAGCCTCTTTTTTCTTTTGGTTTTTGTTTTTAATATGAAGAAAGGCAATTTACTGCCCACAAGCTTTGTTGTGACGAGGGAAATCATGAGAGGACATAAAAGAGGAACCATCCTATACTACTGGGCAGAGGACAGATTGCTAAATCACTTTGAAATCACTTTGGGATTATCTAATAAGGTTCATAGTATGCATATTCATTCCTAGGGTTCAACCCTAAAAATAAATGTTGATGTGTTCTATGAGAGTTGCACACAAATGAGAATCTAGTGTTATTTATAATAAACCATAGTGGAAAAAATATTTATGAAAGATGGACTAGAAACTGCACTTACATTAAAAAATGTCAACTCCAAATATTTGAAATAAAAGACACCAGACACTAAAAAATATAGACCACATGATTCCACTTATGCAATTTTTAAGCAATCATGCAATAGCAAATTACCATAGGATGTGAGGACCTGCTTTCTTAGGTTTTAAGGAAGAAGAAAAAATTTGATCACCAGGGCGGGCACAGTGGTGGCCGGAGGTGGTGGGGAAAGAAGCAACGGCAATGGAGAAGAGATTTCCAGGGGATAGGATTTGGGGATATCAGTGACATTTAATTTCTGGACATGGTATTAAATACTTTAACCTTCTGATCAATATTTACCACGATGCATAGTTGTTTTATATTTTGCTTTGTATTTTTTAATGGAAAAATGACAATGAACAAAATTTCATGGCAAAATAATAAGCAAATAACAGCAGATAATAGATGACATGGTGCTGTCTTTAAAGTAGTTGCTCAGCATGCACGATACGGGCATAAAATTTTCTCCAATCGGTATTAGCAGAAAGAGGGGCCAATGACTTAAAGAGAGTCTCTTTCAAAAGGTGATGCATGAGCTTAGACCAGAAGATGGAGCACAAGGCAGTCTCCCCACCATGAAAACAGGTGGCTTTTCTGGTGAATCTTGTCACACTGGCTTTTCTGGTGAACTCAGATCTTCTTGTCAAAGGAGGAGCTCTGGACCTCAATGTCACCAAGAATAGCCATAGTTCCTTTTATGGGCATCCTGGTCTTTAACTTGAGCATCATTTCCTGGCTCCGGAGAAGATGGTGCCCAGCTCAGTCTCCCGGAGAAGCTTGTCACATTGGCTTTCCTGATGGGAACTCAGCTTTACTCATTGTTGGAGGAGCTTGGGACCCTCACTGTTGCTGAGGATGACTGTGGAAGCTTTTGAGAGCACTCTGGTTCTTACCTTGAGCAACTTACCTAGGGCACAAAACAAATACTTTAAGTTAGAATTGTAGTTGAAAAGAGAAAAAAAAAAAAAAAAAAAACACACACACACACACACAATAAAACAGTTTCAAAACAGATTAGTAGGAGAGTAAACATAATTGAAACACTATGGCTGGAAAGTAGGCTGAGGGTAGCATTAGGGTTTGGCTTAGCCTCTTAGCAAATATAAGAGACCCTTACATGGTCTAAATTAGCTCACAAAGTCCAGCATGTTAAAGGCTTGGCTGCCATACTGTGGTGCTATTGGGAGATGATGAGACCGTAAAAGGTGGGGAAGTGGTAGGAGGTAGGTCACAGGGTCTGGAGTACTCTTGAAGGTGGCATTTCACCCTGACCCCTTCCATTTCTGCTTTCTGGCTGTCCTGAGCTGAGAGGACTCCTGGGCCACATTCGTTTCCTGAGATGACCTGCCTTGTCATGGATCTAACATGATGAGGCCAAAATCCATAGGTAGAAGTGTCTGAAAACTTGGGCCAAGATACATTTTTTTCTCCTATTTTGTCACAGTGAAAGAAAGCTGACTACCGCACTTAGTCCAAACTTGGAAAGGGAACTTCACAAATCCAGCAAGGACCAAAGTTATTTTATATTGTGGCTCAGCATCTTCCCCGAGATCTCTAACAGCCGCTTACACTCCAACCCTCACAATAAAGTTCCATCTCCGAGCAGGTGGTGGGAGGGGATGGCAAAGAACCCACCACCCTTCTTGTAAGAAGCATCCAGGAAGCAAATATAATACTTCTATATATAACTTATTGGCCAGAAAATGTCAACTGAGTACATGTGGCAGAAAAATAAAGACCTGTTTTGTTTTGCTTCTGTTTTTGTTTTCACAAAGAAAAGGAAACCCTGTTTCATGAAAGAAATTTGATACAGGGAAAAAGAAACAAAAACTGAATATGAATAAGTAAACAAATTACTTTATTTGGGAACAGAATTCACAGTATGGAATTTTTATACTTGAAGGCGAAGGCTACTTAGCAGGAAGATTTTACTTATCTTGAATGCAGTGGTTGCTAAATGAGGAATTTTGTGCCCTGCACATAATTTGTTCTTCAAGCTTATCTCAGAGATTGGCTGGGCCTCCAGGCATCTCACTAACTTGAAGTTACTTGACCCTTCATTTATTTTTTCTACCCTTTTTTTCAAAGGCAACTAACATATCCTATTCTACCATAATGTCTATTGCACAAAAACTTGGGAAAGTTTGATAGAGTAGCAAAAATTTGAGCTCAACAACCATCTTTGGAAACAGCATGCATGGAGGAAAAGTGATAGAAAGAGAATTCTGTGAGTTATTATTGTTTTATTATTGTGTCCCCAAAGAACATCCTAATGTTCTAACACAAGTAGTTTTACTGATTTTGTTTGAAAATATGATAGTTAAGGACGTAATCAAATTAAGATGAAGCCATACTTAAGATGACTTATAGTGGGCCTCAAATATAAGAATTGTTGTGTTTATAAGAAGGGTCATGTAGATTCACAGGGACATAGACAAGCAAAGGAAATATTCCATTTGCATTAGTTACTTTTGTCTAGTTGCTGAGACAAAATATGTAGCACGCAAAGTTAAAGGAAAGGTTCTAATTAGCTTTAGCCCGTAATCAACAGCAGACCATGGCAGAGACCCAACAGCTCATGGAGATGGAAGACAGCAAAAGTAAAGAGAGATGCAAGACTTTTTCTGTCCCTTATGTTCTATCCAGACTACCAGCCACAGGGCAAGTGTAGGACTCACACCATCAGTCACAGAATTGTGCTTTGAATCAATCACAAACCTTAGATTTATCAACCTCTGAAAAACTTAAAGAAGTCATGAGGGTTACAAGCTTCTCTAGTTACAAATCCTAACATTTGATGGCAGAACCAGAGTTTTAGGTGATATAACTCTAAGCCAAAGAACACCATGTACTAATAGTCATTACCAGTAACCACGAAGAGGAAAAACTTCTTCCTCAGAGTTTGTTGAAGGAACCAATTTTGCTGAAACCTTTATTTCAGAGTTTTAGTTCCAAGAACTGTGAAAAAATAAATTTCTGCTGTTTCAAACTGCACAATTTATAAAAAATTTTATGGCTTCTTTAGAAAACTACTTCAATAAATAAAAATGAGTTGTGAAAGAGTAGAAACTGGAAAGACGAAATAAGAATCTAACAAGTGGCTGTGCTCACTACAATGCAAACACATCCGCTAGGGCTGGGTTAAGCAGTCACAATGTTAACTCAGAGACTAAAGACACCACCTGCACTAGAAGGTGATGTCTGTGACTCAAATCAGGCCACCCACATAGAGCAGTAGTCATTGGAAAGGTGAGATCTGCAGACCAACAAATGGGAGTAAACAGCCACCATTCGGTTCTCTCTCTGCAGTCACCCCAAGATTGCAGATCAGGTAGGATCGTTATGAATGTGAAAAGTAGCCAGTAATATTGTGTTGACTGATGGTTGAACTATTCCAAACTGTGAAAAACTGTATATTTCATTCATATAATGTATTTATCCAAAGCAGTTACAGGAAGTTGTTATGCCCTCCTGAGTTCATGCGTTGAAGTCCTACTTGTGATATCTCGGCATATGACTGCTTGGAGACAGGGTTTTGAAAGAAGCAACTGGTCAAAGTGTGAATGTTCTATGATGGGTGGCTTTATAGGAAGAGAGTGCTAGGGAGCACAGGGAGATAATTTAGGTCGCATACACAAAGGACAGACCACATGGGAACAGATAGAAGATGACCTTCTGCAAGCCTACGAGATGGGTTCAAGAGAAACCGCACTTACCAGCCTCTACAAATGGGAAAATTAAATTCCTACTGCTTAAGCTGCCTAGTCCACGGTACTTATTTAATGGCAGCCTTATCAAGCTGACATTATAATTTGATTAAATCTAGGCTGGGAATCAGATTCCGTGCTGTACGGTATCATTTGCTGAGACATTCTAGGCATCCTTTCAGTGTGATGTAAGCATCAGTTGGATCAGAGAAGCAATATATGTGTGTAAGCTTGAGCCCTAACTTTATTCCCTAAGTGAATCCTTCTCGGTATCTGCTCTGTCTCTGTCTTTGTCTCTGTACCATCCCTCCAATATTAATTATCCAGTTCCTCTCAGGAGTGGTAGATGTTTTGTTTATTTTGTTTTGCCAGTACTGTGGATTCATCAGGCTTCAACACTGAGCTATATCGCCAGCTACTTTTATTGTTTTACTTTGAGCCCGGGTTTTGCTAGGTCACCAAGTTGCCCAGGTAGGTGTCCACCTGGCCTCAGCCTTGCAGACTTCTACATGTACAAGTATGTGCAACCGTGCCTGAAGGAGGTAGCTTTTAAGGGAAATTACACAATAAATTCAGTGTGAATGCTGCATTGGAAGCCCACACAGAAAAACAATGCACATTGTAAATTTTTCTCTTATACATTTTTTCATCACTAAAGACCCAGCACTTGTAGCTTAGCAGATGAAAGGTTTTTTGGCTCCACTAACAATCCCTGGTCAGTTGTCACAAAGGCAGGTAGGCACGGAAGGGTGTGGCTGCTCTCATCAGAGCAGCTGGGAAGCAGAGAGGGAAGGGAGGAAGAGAGGGGAATACCTAGCCTTGTGCATCGTGCCTTCAGCAATCAGCTTCTAAGAACTGGGCCCACCTTTGGACTGTACATTTATCTGTACATTCATCAGTTCTAATCCCCACCTTCCAACCACACTGCAAAACCACAGTCTCTGACTGTGTGGGGATTTGGAGGGACACTCTTACCACAGTAATTTGGAGGGACTCTCTACCACAGTAATTACCAGTTAAAGAAAAATCATCAAGATCAACTGGAACAAAAAGAGCACATATAGAAAGAGATTAGTTTCTTGGTTCTTTATTTAAAAATCAAGAGAAATGTTAACAGTGAACTCAAGTTGCTCAACCTTCATCTTGAAGACTTGGGAAGTATAACTGATCATAATGTTTTCCCCAAATGATCTCCCAAAATGAAATAAACTAATTCACTTTTATTTATCTATGTTTGCCGAACTGGGGATTGAACTCAGGCCCTTGTGCTTGCCAGGGAAGCATTTGTTCCACTGAGCCATCTCCCCAGCCCCTACTAATTGACTTTTAAATGCTGTGGAATATCCACTCTGTTTTTCTGGTTTGTTTTAACAGAAAGCCAAAACACACCAGGTCCTGTTGTAATCATGGAAGGAATCCTGCCCTGTTGGAACATGACAGACAGAAACGTTCTCTCTCACCTCAGCATGGAAAGTTCATGCTTGTCCATAGTCCATAGAAGCAGGAAGAATAGATGTTGAAATCTCACTCAACACTGTCTCTGTCCCCTCACCTTCACTTCTATTCCCGGCTCAGGTGCCAGGCCCAGTCGTCTGCTTTTGTCATAACAGACTCCCCAAGTCCACACTTTCCACTTCATCTGCCAACAACTGTGCCCATGCCCCCATCACATTATATCCAAAAATTGTGTTGCTAGTGTGGGGGTATAGCTCAGGGGTAGAGCATTTGATGGCAAAAATTGTAGTGTTGACCTAATCTATCTTGACAAAGTACTATTTTGCCAAGTATACGTTTGTTTAATTTTTCTTACTGCTTTTCATCTATCATCTGGATTTATGCAGACTCTATGGACCACAGGCTTCCCGTTGACAAAGTCAGTACATCATATGTTTGGTTAATGATGCTAAGTCTTGATTCCAATTACTTCCACACTTGTTCTGCAGCATATCTGATGACTAGGAAGGCACTGAGCAAATGCCATGTCTGTTAGCTGAAATGCCACTATTCTGAAGTGCCAGAAAGAACATTAGTGATACCTAGCCTGTATGTGCCAAGCACTGTGCTCAGTACTTCACATATATTTTCTTGCACTTTTGTTTGGCAGTACCAGGGATTGAACTCAGGACCTTGTACTTCCCAGACAAGTCCTTATTCTACTGAGTTATCTCCCCAGCCTTTACAAGTGCCCTATACACTAGGACCCATTTAATCCATTTTGCAGGTCAAGAAATCAGCAAATAGAGATAGTTCTCTAATTCACAAAAACACTCTCCAAAACAGAACATGGAGCAAACATTTCCCCAGATAAATTTTTTATTAATTTATGTTTCACAAGACCAGGGTACATGGGAAGAAATAGGGACAAACCCTGATGCAATGAGAAAACATATCTTTTGAGCAGAAATCTGTTGTTGTGATTGCTAGGAGTGCATCATTTGTCCCTGCTGGGCTTTCATGTCCTCATCTGTGAAGTGCAGGCCTTGGGCTGCAGCATCTTCATGGCAGTGATAGACATTCTATCCCTTCAAGGGTAGGTTTACTCCTGGATGCAATTAAATCTTTCCTGATGTGGGGAAAAGTAAGATACAGAGATAGGGAAGGTTTTGTAATGAGAAACAGGAAGCTGAACTAATAATATATAAATACACATTTTTCTCTCCCTATTATACTGTTGGAGATATCATCCTAAGCCAAAAGAGCAAAAGGGAGGAGCAACAGCATCAAAGGCTACAGAGCAAATCTGTCTCCCTTAAGTTGCATTCAGCCTATCCACCCAAGCTGGGAGTGGTACTCACACCCATAATCCCAGTGGATCATGAGTTAATCACAAAGCCTGCCCCATAACTGGATGAGGCTTTGGAGGGACAACTAGACACATGTAGCCTACTAGGTGTATGCCATAATCCATGTTCTCAAAGCACAGCAATTAGAAGGAGTAAAAAAACACAACACAGAAAGTCACCTTGTATTTCAAGCTCATCTGTGGTTATTATTTAAAAACCAACCTTTGAGAAATATTGAATATATTTAATAATTGAAGCTAATTAATTAAAATTAATTTAATTTAAAATTAAAGCTAATTAACCATGATTTTTCTCTATACTTTTCTTGTTTCTATGCATGCATTTGACTCATGTTCCAGTTTCTCTAAGAAGTCACTGCTGTCAATTTAGGATGATGTGTTCCAGTTGCACTTTGTAGTACACTTGATCTGAAGAATTCTAATTCATGTATCAATACATACAAACATGCTTTTCAAATCTCAAGAACATGGACTATACTTCTAAATCATACATTTTTAAAGTACAGAACTCTTACTCAGCTGAAGCACAGAAATCACATCCTATATGTCTCTGGGACTCATGCCACTCAACAGTCAGTAATTTTTTTTTCTTACTAACTTGATGGAATTTCCATGATTACAGAATCAGGTGGGTGTTGGGCAGATGGGACAGGGAAAAAAAGTAGTTAAAACATAGTTTCCAACTTAAGCATCCTTGTAATCAAGCAAGAAAGATGGGTCATATGAACAATGATCACACAAGGTAATGTTGACTAAGCCAGAAATAGATAGTCAAGAGGTATTATTAAACAGGAACCTCAAAGGGAGTGTAAGATTATAACATGTAGAGCTGGCTGGATGAAATGAGGAGTATTTCCTAGAGAAAAGAAAGAATCAGCAATAGCAGTTACAGAATAATCAGGACATGCTTGGATAGTAACTAATCATTTACTTTAGTACAATTGCAAGCAGAAACTGTAAAGTACGTTAAAAGAAACTTAACATAGAAATTCAAATAAGTGTCAGACCATGAAGAGATGTGGGAGTTTAAGCTTTACTTAGATGACTTTAGATTAGCAAAAGAAATAAGGGAAGATTGTCAAAAGTTTCAGGCAGGGTATGAATATTGTTTGAAATTGCTAACTGGGAAGTGCTGGTGACACACCCAGGTATGACTGGGATTGGGGGTTTTCAACAACTTGCTGTGGCAAAGTCAGTGACAGACAAACGCAAAGGAGTTTTTCCCCTCTCTAGCCAAATCCACTTGAATACACGAAATACAGATGCTCTTGCTATTTTTCATTCAGCATAAGGCAGAAGCTACAAAAAGAGAAGGGAAATTTATAAATGTTGAATCTGATGACTTCAAATTGTGACATGGGAAAGGGGTAATGAGAGAATCTAAGAAGCCCAGCTCTTAGGAGCAGTGAAATCCTTGCTGTGCAATTTTGCTGATTTTCGTTCTGCTCCCGGTCTGTTCTACCTTCTTTGCTTCCCTATTCTGTTAACTCTCACTCTGGCTCTCCAGATAGCACTTTAAAATCCCATGCAATTGCTCTTTGCACATATTATTCACTTAGGGCTCACATTACTTCATTGTAACAAGCTATATTCTCAGGTGAAACCATTATAGATACTCTCCTAACGGGGAAGACAACAAGGGAATATCCTGTTCCCAACAGTGACAGCCAAGAAGCTTCACAGCAAAGAGTAACTTTTATGTAGATTCAGAAAGCCAAAGGCTGATAAGAGCAGTGAATTCAATGAAAAGATCACTAGAGGTCTGAATCCCTGGCACACACAAATGCCTTTATTCTGTGACTATTTCTGGCTCTGAAAATGTGGCTCAAGCCACAGTTCTCATGGCCCCAGGACACAGACATTTGATAGCTCCCAGTACCATTACAGTTGTGTCTCAGATCAAGGAGGTGACCTTGAAGAAAGTGCACTTTCCAGTGCACCAGTTTGCTTCTAGACCAAATGGGAATGATACCAAGTTTCCATAGCTGACTCGAAGCACAAGGGCAAAACCCTTGGAGGATACAGGATGCTAAATAACAAACAAAATGGATATGCAATTCCACCAAGCATGTCTCAGTGCTGGCTGTGCCCATTTATTATTACTTTTCAATTTCTAAAGTGATGGCAAAATGGAATTTCCACTAATTTTTCAAGAACTTGAATCTGATTCTTATAATCCAGGGCTTTATGTGGCTGATATATTGTAGGTATAATTTTTGTGTGCTCTAAGAGGCTTTCTGCTCACAAGGCATTGCTGTAAGTTGTGGATAATTTATTTTCCCCTGCTATTATATTGTGTAAATTACCATGTTGGCAATATTTTAGCCTTTCACACTTTGAATCAGTGCCCAGAATAATTCTAACAAGATTTTGATTCCCTGGAAGAAAGCCTTTCAAAATGTCTAGGTATTAATTTAAACTTCAACTGGAAAAAACATCTCCTCCAGGTCAAGTAGAAGGTGAATTTGAAGGGTAAGTGTCACTTATCTCATCCCTGAGGATATCCACGTCCTCCTCCACTTCCAGAACCTGTCACAAGGACTTGCCTGCTGAGCACATCCCCCAGTCTTTCTATGTCAGGTGCAAGTCATAGAATCAGAACCCAGTTTGAGGTTTCATCAGAAATCTCACACTAGAATTTGGCCCCGAGGGTGCAGCTGCATCATCCAGACTGTGGCTCCATTTTGTCACTGAACAAAGACATTTTGAGTTTCCATCCAGAAAATGATTCATTTCTCAGAATTAGTAGAAATCAGGAAAGATTACAAAAAAGAATCTTTTTGTTGAAGAAGAGCAAACCAGGTGCTCAGGAAATGGCCTTGTGGTCGCTAAAAACCACGATTTCTACATATTTTCTTTGATTCTGCATAAAAATATAACCTCACACACCAAGAGGGAAAATAAAGTGAAAAGCTTCTCTTTTGTCTTATCTGTTACAAGCCATTTTTCTTAACACCATACTAATGGGAAACATTTCTGAGCTCATTACTGGAAGCCCACCACCAAAATCTATCAGCCCAAGGATCATATGGGAAATTTCCCTCCTCAGGCTGGATCACCTCTAAAGAACTAAGTGTCCCGGGGAGACACTCATCCTTAATTTCTTTGATTATGATAGCGTAGGATATTGTTAGACAGGATGTTATGATCATTCGATGAGAAAAATGTCTGTGTGCTTTACCTAGAATAAACCAGTTACAGTTATTGACTGTTACTATTCAAGACACCCTTCTACTAATACAACATTGATAAAAAAAATAAAAGGGTATTCCAAAAAATACTTTGACTAAGAATCTTCTACTATGATGTAGAATTGATCAGGCATACTGGGAAAGAACTGGTTCAGCTATAGAAAAATTAATAAACCTGTTCATTTCATTCTCATATTCTTCGCAGAAAAGCACATGTCAACTTTTATTTCACTTAAGTTTTCCTTTTCTCTGTTTGTGCTCATATCTAAAAATGCAAAAGCAGTTTAAGAAAGAAAGGGGACCCTGGAAGTGTTCCTAAATTTCTTCTGGTTTTCTAATGAACTTAATAAGCTCCCCAGACACATATCATAAAGTTAAAAAAAAAAATTCAAAAGTATTAAAGTGACTTTGTTTTATACAGTGGAATGGAGAATTCTAGGTGACTGGTAAAATAAATCATGACCAATTTTACTAGTGTTCAGTTAGCAGTGAAATGAAAATCACAGAAAGAACACTGTCTCTTTGATGTCTTTTAATATATTTGGATACTGTTCTGTTTCAAGAAAATCCATTAGTCATTACTTTAAGGTTTTGCAAACTCCAGATGAATAGCCTCAGTTCTGTCTGGCAGACCAAATGGTTTTGGGCACTGCCAGAAACTTCCCAGCATTTTGATCAAAGAAATAAACCAGTCAATTGAAATCACTATCATTCTTTTTGTTATTCTCACCCATTTACTGAGCACTACTATGAAACAGCCTCTTCTAAAAGCAACAGGACTCTGAAAAACAAG
Source organism: Ctenomys sociabilis (assembly GCA_004027165.1). Taxonomy (NCBI): domain Eukaryota; kingdom Metazoa; phylum Chordata; class Mammalia; order Rodentia; family Ctenomyidae; genus Ctenomys; species Ctenomys sociabilis. The sequence continues at coordinate 72,797 of PVKA01001966.1, read as the reverse complement.
GTGGGTTAAGTGCTGCCATCACAGCCACTAATCTTCTCTGAACAGAAGAAGAAACCTTAGACTTGGACAAGGAAAAGCACAAAACCTGAGCCAGAGATCTACAGCCAAGAGTAATGTCTAGGATGGAGTGGACCTTGAAAGTGGCCAAGATCCTGTGACCATTCTTCACTGTCCAGTAGACCTGCAGATTTTAAGAATCACTGGCCCAGAACACATAATATAACTAATTAGTTCTCTCTGGTAAGGAGAAATGGCTCCTTATTCTCTGGCTTTGTATGCAGGACATCATCTATTTACTAGGGAAACATTTCTGTAACTATAGTCCATGAACCACTTGAATCGGATTCATCAGTGATACTTAATTTAACATACATATTTGGATTCCACCATCACCTTCAAAATTTAAGTAGCTATGGTCATTCCTATAAACCTGATTTAAAAAAAAAAATACTGCCTAAACTAATTCAAATACAGACATGCACTTGAAATGGGAATTGGCATGCTGGCTGAAGAACACTGAACCACCGTGTGTTTATAATGTGAAGAATCTTTTCCAAAGTGACAGAAGAATTCTAATAAAAAGCAAAGACTGTCAAGCAAGTTTAATACACCCAAATATGTTCATACATACCTACACGTAAAACAATGTTTATTCTTGAAACAAGCAAGAGTGAAATCAGGGTCTTTAATAAACAGGTGGTCAGTTATCTGATCATTCACATAGTGAGTTGTGAGGTATTATTAAAATTATTTTCCTTCTGATTTGAGAGTGGCACTGAACACTTGTGACTCTGGCCTATATACACAATAAAGATCTCCAAAAATGGAAATGCTTCCCCTTTACAATGTCCAAGGACTCAATTTTATTGTATGAATTAAAGAAGGTGTGTGAATAGGTTGGTTAGAATATTAAAGATTTAAAGTAAGATGGGGGCTTTCTAGAATGCACAGAAGATAGAGACTTTTTCTTGCTCATTCCAGGATATAAGGCTACCCCCAGTTTAAGGGTGTGGAATAGAAGTTGCTTCTATAGCTTCCTGGTCCACTTGCTTTGATTTGAGTATGGTATGGATCAATCAAAATGATGAAAAACAGTTTTCTTACTTCCTTGCAGTCTACATCTCTGCTCTATTCTATATTGATGAATTAATAGATATCATCTCTTGGTATTGATCATTTGAGACAAAATGGTTCAGTCTTTAACTATGACTAACTAATAAAATTATGATTCCTAGAAGCAGGAAAAAAATTGTCCATAACTTCAAATATAAGTTTTAAGCAAGAGTCTAGTCTATCTCAATTCAATATCTTACACATATGAAATGTTCCAGGGAATTTATTGACTGTTTTGTTTAGTTGACGGATGTTTTATGATGACAATGACTGAAATCCCATTTTGACTCCAATCATGAAACTTCCTTCACCCCTATAGTGAAAGAGTATTCAAAGCTGGTATTTTCTCAAAGCACTGATCCCATTTTCTGGAAAAAAGAATCACATGAGTTCCTTCTTTCCAGAGGACAAGAAAGTAGCTGTTGGCAATGTTTTGGTATTTGATTCTTTAAAAGTGGTGCAGAAAGTGTTGCGATATGAATCTGATGAAGTTTCTTGTTAGCAGCACAGCAGCTAAGGCAGATCTGAATTCTGTGCCTAGTGTTTTTTGTCTGCAAATCAAAAAGTTGAAGCCTAAATTGGGATCTTTGAGAGTCAGAGAAGAGAGCAGGGCAGTGTGACATGCTGAATTAAACCCCATCCACCCCTGCTGAAACGGGTTCTCACTGGGCCAGTCTTCTCTCATCATGTGTCATTTTCTGTGGGAGCTGAGATAACCATTCTGTAAAAACAGAATATTCTAACTATGTCTGAAAAAAATTTAAAACACAAAGGTGATTCTTTCCTAAGTATGTATATATATATATATATATATATATATATATATATATATATATATATATATATATATATCTAGCAGAAGCAAAAATGAATAATGAGACTGATACTGAAGTAAATGTGGAGAAAAGGACAGAAGGAGAAAAGGCTGAGTCCTACTGGGGCACCTATTCCACATGAATCAGGAGAAAAGTCAGAATATTTCCTCCCTACATTCGTACAGTAGTCAAATGTTCTCCACCACACCTACAAGCATGATTCTTATCCTGAAGGGAAAGAGCACAAGAGTGCTGCCAGAAGTCAATGCTCACAATACATGTTCTGTTTAGCTTGAGTAATAGTCAAAGAATGGTACGATATTGGATGACTTAGACTAGTAAGTATGCCCACCGATTTTGACACAATCCAAGTCTCAAAAATACTTGAAGGTCTAGTTGATCCAACCACATAGTTCTTAGCTGTTGTGGTTAAGGTTGTCTTTTCCTTTCTCCAAGAGCACTTAATGTCCAATAATCTGAAGTTACATTGGAAGACAAACACCAGGCTAAACCATCCTACCACTTTTACTAAAACAACATGAAAAAACAAAATACTATTACGCCAGAGATCCCTGGTTCATGCATGAACTGTGGCAGTTCCAGAGACACTTTCAGGGGAGTCATGTGATCAAAATGATTTTTCTGATAATAGTTACATGATATTGCCATTTTTCAGCGTGTCAACTATGCCCTGATGGTATGAAAGCAATGATACTGTTGAAACCTGAGCAAAGTCAGGTCAGTCAGGGCCTAAAAGATAGCTCAGTGAGCTACACACCTGCTCAGGCAAGTACAGGGACCCAGGTTCAATCACATGCAGTTCTGCACTAACTGGCTACTGAGACCAGGCATGGTAGTGCTTATCTGTGATGTCAGCTCAAACTCACAGTGATCCTCTTGTTTTCAGGATCCCCAGCACTGGGATTATAGCCTGAAAATAGGAGGATTGCTATGAGTGTGAGCTGCATAACATGTCCCTATACCAGATACATTGAAAAACAAGAAAAAGAAAAAAATATCAGGTCAGTAACCTTCCCTGACAGATATTTACAAATATAGATATGAGGAAAAGAATTATTTTAAGAATTTTCCTGATCAATCAGTAACAACTAATTTCATTGAACTTCAGTGGAGTATGTATTGTTTTGATATTTTGTGGACAAAATGAAGATCACTCTTTTTTCTTTTTTTTTTTTTTCTTGGTATTTTAGGGAAGAGTCTACAGTGTGTTCAGCGTCTCACTACTAGATCAGACTCATAGTGATCTGCCTGTTCACAGCCTCCCAAGAGCTGGGGTTGCAGGCACACGCCACATGTCCAGTCTCAGTTGCCTTCTCAGTGTGTCCAGGGAACAGGGCTGGCACAGAAGGCTCAGGATCGAAGTCGCAGCCATTGCACTTGCTTGCAGGCTCTTTAGAGTGCTCAGCTATTTGGCGGGCCTAAAAACAACATTCTAAAGTGTTTACACTGCCTATTAAAGTACAATGGCTGTCTCAAGTAAATGTACTGGTAGAACTGACTTTTCTAGTGGATTATTTCATGCAAAATTATTTCTACTTAAAATGGCAACTGGGGCCGGGGAGATGGCTCAATGCAATAAGTGCTTTCCTGACAAACACAAGGGCCTCAGTTCAATCCCCGGTTCTACCAAAAAAAAAAAAAAAGTTCTGCTACTATTGTTAAAAGGGCAACTGACAGGTTCTATAGTTATTTGTATTTGGACATTTGGCTATAGAAATGAATGAATTAATGAATGAAGTCATTAACATCACTGAAGGCAACTGACAGTATTTGTTTCCAATGAGAAAACTTTGACTTACATGTGAATATTAAAATTTCAGAAAACTTGCAAGTGCACTATGAGCTTAATAACTTTCCAGTATTTAAGGGTGACTGAGAATAGCAGTGATAAGTTTAACTAATATGTTTTTTTTTATAATAAAAAGTGTCAACATTTAGAAGAAATAGTACACTGTACTACAAAATCATGTTTTGGTAAAACAGTGACTTGTCATGTAACAGAAGAAGATGAAAAATGTATTATTAACATTTTAGATTCCACAATTTAACTAATCTATAAGAAAAAAAACACTTGCAAATTTTCAGTGTCATGTAAGAGAACATTCATAATTATGTAGAAAGTCACTGAAATTTCAAAGAAAGAATGTATTTTCCTCATATACTTCATTAAATAGCAGATTGCAATACAATGAAAGCAAAAGCCTACATAAGAATTCACTGACCCTCTGTTAGCCAGTCATCAGGGTTTTAAATTGTCAATATTTATAATTTGCATTAAAGAAAGTATAAGTTTCTGGCATTCTCTCACTGAACACAAAAATACCTGAGACAGGCAGCTTGAGCAGGAGGTTTATTTTGCTCAATGTTTGAAGAGTTTCAGGCTGCAGCAGTTGGCACCACTGCTTTGGCTTGTAACAGCATGGCAAGTCATGGTGGGAGCACGTGGCACTGAAGTCCATCCACCCAGTGGTGGTGAGGCCGCAAGGAAAGAAGGGGCAGAATCTCTAATAGCCATTTTGAGGTCATATATGCGATGACCAGAAGTCATCTCAGTAGGCCCTACTTCTTAAACAGCCCATCACCTCCTGACAGCTTCAGAATGAGAAAAAGAAGTGAGAGGGACAAAAGAAGTGAGAGAGGGAAAGGGTCAGGATCAAAAAGGGCCAGGTGGGGCAAGGCTGTACAGAGTATGGCTTAGAATATCTAACTAGGGGGAGTTAAAGTTGAAAGACTAGACACTCAGTAGTGGTGCAATGAACTATGATGAACTATAGCACTTGGACATCAAGCTATTCCTTTTTAAAAAAAAAAATAATTTTATTGAGAAACAAATGGCAATGAGACAGTTTCAAAGCTGATTAGTAGGACAGTTTCAATAATTAACACATTGCACATTGTTATCTTCTTAGTGGATATTCATAGTACAAGATGCAGACATAGTATCCTGTTCACAAACACTATTAGTACAAATTTTCCTATTCATTGAACTAAGACAAAGTAACTGTATATCTATCCTATATTGAATATACAGATACAAAATGCTCCTTCATTTGTATCCCCTTTTTGGTTTAGTTTTGTCAGAGACAGGTATACCATTGTCATTTAAATATTATAGGTGCATTTATTCAACAAAATATTCCAGTATAGTCCAGTAGTCAACATTCTGATTTCTCTTCAGATTGTATGAGGATTTTGCCTTTTACATTAAACTATTCCTGGTCAAACTCCTTCCTGATTTACTATAAAATTCATCAACTTTCATAGAAGCTAATGAAAAACAATGATTTCTAGGGAGAAAGGTACTCAAGGCAAGAGTGACCCCAGCAGGAAACAGTCTCATAAACTAGTGACAAAGGAGAATTTTCCCAGGGAATGAAAAAGCAAAAGAAAGAAAGAAAAAGCATAAACATTTGTGAGAGGTTACCTGTTGGGCGCAGACTGCATATTCTGCCCTTCATATGCAATACCTCATTCAACCTAAAGAGCAATATGAAGAAATAGGCATTCTTATATAGTAACTAAACATCATTCTTGCATATATGTTCACAAATTTTCCCAGAATTCCTAAGCATATTGGAGGATACTGTTTTGCCTAAACATCTCAGAACTCCTGGCACAGAACTGTAAATTAAACAAAAATAGCTAGAAAGCATTTGTGTATTTGCTTGTGTTTTTTTCTTACATATAGTTGTTCAAGAAAATTTTGGATAGTTTTCCTTTTTCTTTATTTTTACTATATGTTAGAATTGTTACATATTAAAATTCTGACTCTGTCATTGAAAGTATATCCATGAAAGCTTATCCTTGCAGAAGTCAGTCAGGAAGATAATAAAATATTCAAAATGCAAACTAAAATTAGACCATAAGGAAATAGCACAGGTGTGAGTATCACCTAGGCATGGTTGTCTCTGCAGCATTGAACATTTTAGCATTTACTTTGAAAACTTCATGGTATAATGCAAATGGTATAGGTAGCAGGTTATCCTATGTTAAGCTCTTTGAGAAGCTGATTGTATGCACTTACAGTCATTTAATATAAGTATAGATTAACCTCCATATCGGAAGGAACCTACCATAACAGCCTACCACCTGTATACTCAGATGTAGGATTGTTTCAGTAGTAGTGAAGATAGATTTGCCTAGAGTACTTATGCTCTCTTTTTGTAAGATGCTGATTGCCAATAGCAGAACATTGTGAGCTGGTTGGTAGTGTTCAATGTTGTACCCTCTGGCTATGGAACAAAGATGACCTGAGTGGTCAATGCAGAGATCAAATCTATCCATGGGCATTTGCTAGTAGTGAAGTAGACATAACTAAAATAAGCAGCTTGTATAATTAAAGAACCCCAGCTAAAGTGTGTTAGTATATTAAAATGCAAAATCTTTATTAAATACCTATGTGAAAAGGCTACCATGCTGCTCACTGTCAAATAATTAAGCAAGTGTTAGCATTCAGGTGATTTTAATGTTAGAGGCATTTCTCTCACTAAAGCTTACCTAACAATTGAATCATGATTGTCCCTGCAAAAGCAAAATACACACTTGCTGAAGAGATTTAAAACTGAGTTTCTACCTTGCCTACTTATTTGAGGTGCACATATATCTGATTTCACAATTTAAAGAACAAAATTGAAAAACTGATTTAATACAATAAATCTCTTTTTATAACTGGAAAAAAAGTGAAGAAAATGTTTACTTAATTTATTAGCATCTGTATTCAAAGTGTTGAAAATTCCTCTATGCAAAATTCACACATAAGCCCTTAGTAAATATTATTGCTTTATCACAACCAGAAACTCTTCAACTCTGTATATACACTCCATTTCCATTAAGACCCTTAAATCTTCTTGGTTACCTAGTCCCTGTGTATAAAGTTTCATTGCTCAATTTCATTGAATGTTACAAAAAACATATGCTTCAGAATTATGAAACAAACAGTAAAGAATTTTAACATACTTGATTTGTTGCTTAGTTCTACCTTTTGTTATGGTGAAGAACATCAAAAACAATAAACCCTAAACAAAGTGTGCATTTTTCTACTATTTAACAATTAGCCGTGCTTAGTGAACAAATGTTTATCCATCAGTCAATTGTTCAGGAATGTTCAACACATTCTAACCATGATTTCATCACAGTCCAGAACATTGCAGGGGATCCTGTAATACCACACCTGCCACACCTCCTAGGGAAATTAGTGAGTGTTATTAAGAAGTGGAGAGTAAGTATTATAATTTGGTCAACATAAAAATATATGGTGATTTTAATGCAAATAATCCAGGCTTTCTCCCTTTACCCAAACACTCCTACTACACTTAAATGTGTATCTAACTTTAATGAAAGGATATTAAGTAATACAATGACATTAAGTAGAAAAAAAATAAATTTCTACGTTTGATTTTCAGGAGATACTGCATGAAAGGATGCAAAATATTTATGTGGAGAAAAGATGATATAAGAAAATGTCACAAACAGAGCAAGCATTCACTACCTCCAGTCCTCATCCATTTAGATTGAACGAGAATCACCCCAGGACTAGAAGAGAGAAGAAAAGGCTGAAGAGAAATACCAGGGGCAGAAATATCGATCATTCCCTGAGAAAGTGATCCTGCACTCTGCAAAAACAAATAGTAAAACACTAAGAGGGCTTATGGAATAGAAAACAAGGAAATTTTGCCTTGCTTACCGGATCAACACAGAGGGAGAGAGCAGGACCTTTTTTCCAGATAAAGGCAAGAGCAGAGATAGCATACAGAAAATAAAAATAGATAAAGAGGAGAAGAACTAGCTCCATTTTATTCTACCTATTACTTTAAAGCTTTGAGTCAAATCCCTATTCAGCTCTACAGCATAATCTCTTCCAGAGAGTCTATATTGCAAAGATTTTGATGACACCAAGATAAAGGTAGTTTCCAGGATTTGCAAGGGCATTCAATTGCCAGGATATACAACATCCAGTTCCAATTCCCCTAAAAGCAGTACTGAGAACTGACAGCCATTATGCAAACTTTTAATCACCTGGGCTCCAGGAATGGTTGAACTTGCTGACCACGCTACAGTGGGATCACCTCCCCCAAAGGCGAACAAATACCCCTTGAGGGAATCCAGGCTGCTACCTTCAGAGCACGGACAGTCATCTCACAGGTACCAAATTTCCCTTCGAATCAAAAGGATTTGTCCTGAGCTCGGACTTGGAATCCTCATACCGCAGTCATCTCATAGTGCTGGGGTTACAGGGATATATCACGATGCACAGCTATTTTTCCTTACTTTCCTGCTTTGTCTAATAAGCCTTCTCATGTCTCATATTGACTTGTCTAGAAAATCTTTGGCTGTTATGTATGTCAATAGGCCAAGTTGAGGTCCCAGTTTTCTCTTTGGTGACCTCAAATCCTTCCCAACAGCACAGGCTTGTTGACAAGCCACAGATGCATCTTCAGAACATCCTATGTAAATGAAAAGCCACTGATGGAACAAAGAATATCTTATTGGAATTAAGTTTTGGCACAAAAGATTAAGTACTTATAACAGCTGCCAATGTTACCCTGTGGCTTTAGTCTCTTGGAATTTAGACAATATTGAGGAAAAAAAGGACCTCAGACCTCATGCCTCACTGGAATTGTTTATTGATGCAAGAAAATTGAAACTCAAAAGGGAAAATCACTGATAACAAGGTAAGAAGAAATGTGCACTTTTCAAAAATTGTCAGTTGATATTCAGAGCCAGCATCCTCTCCTAACACTCATTAGCACATGATCAGATCCTGCCTTACAGAGAGTAAGAGCTCTGGGATTTCACATTTATTATAGGCCAGGCACCTACACCCAAAATCGTGTTAGATCTGAACGTGTCACTCCTTTAAGCATCATCTGAGAGGATAGGCACAGGGGAGGGATAAAGCAGAGACTGGGCCATCGGATTATGGATGATGTTCAGGAAAGTTCATTACTTTTTTTGTTTTTCATTTTCTGTTATTTGTTTGTTTGTTTGTTTTGGCAGAATCAGAGATTGAACTCAGGTTCTTGCACTTGCCAGAGAAGCACTTGTCCCACTGAGCCATCTCCCCAGCCCCAGGAAAGTTGATTCTCAAGAAAGGAAAGTTTATCACAGAAGAACAAAAAGAAGTAAGAAGTAGTGAGAAAATAGAATATCATGTGCTCCATGATATGGGAAAGGCCTGATAGAACTAGAATATGTGTGATGTAGAATGAAATGAAATAATGTGATTAGAATGGAAAGATCAGACAGGAGCTTGAACAGGCCCAAGTTTTATGTAAAGGTAGCAATCAGCAGTGGAAAACTCAGGGTATGTTAGCAATTTCTTACTATGGTCATTTCCAACATTCATTAGCAGGCTCTAAGAAGAGTCTTTCTGAGATTAGCAGGCACACCAGCTCATGCTTGTCGTTCTCCTAAGCATCCTGTTGCTGAAGGCACAGGTAATAAACTGCAGAGCAAGGCAGTATCACAGGCAAGAAGAGAGACTTCAGAGAGGTACCCTTCATCACCATAACTACCAGAGAATGGCATTTACATGAAATTGATTTTCAGTGGTGGAATTATTCCATTGTAAATATTGACAGCATTAAAAGCAATGTCTATAAGATGGGCACTAAAATGTCACCTGTAAAAGGCTGACCACTATTTATGCTGAATTTCTCAAATTGGACCTTTTTTTCTTGCATAAGTAGTGATACCTCATGAAACAAAGCAGATAATTCTCTAGAGCTGTGGAGTGAGACAAACGATTGTGTCAACAATCTCTGTCATGTAGGGATCCAGGAAGACTCCACTGCCTCTCCTGAGAAAGACTCCGGTTTTACTGCCCCTTCCTTAAGGATTTTCAAATAACAAAGTTCACATCTTCCTAGGACATATGGAGCTGAGAGGATGAATAGATAAAATAAATCACTAAGAAAAATAAAGAAGCCTTAGAAACATTGATGGATTGTTAGGATTGAATTTTAGCATCAGATTCTAATGAGACTTTGTCATTTAAGCTTACAGACGTGTTGATTTGTCTAGTGAGGAATCACACTGGTGGTCTGATCAGGATGTGAAACAAAAAAAGATGAAAAAGAACAAAAAATCAAATTAGCCTTAGCCTGCTTTTTTTTTAATTGTGGTAAAACAGAGGTAAAAGACACAATCTGTGGATTTTTACTGAGTTGGATTTCTGGGAGAGTTAAGTTTAATCCTTTATCATTTCCTTCTGCCACTTCCAGCAATTTCATTATGGGCCACTGACAGCATGTGTGCTAAGTCAAGAAAATAAAGTCTGCCTTCTTTGATCTCCAATATATATATTTTTTAAAATTATGTGCAATTATTTTGAAAGAAGAACCTGAGAAATTGTTCTGGAATTCATTTTAAGTATATTACTCACGGAATACATTTATTAAGTAATTTAGAGCAAAATATTTTATTGGATTACTAATTTTATTACAGAATGTTATAGTATAATTTTGAACTTGTGATAAAATATCCTTAGAATGAAGCACACTTCTAGGATTAATAGACTTACAAGTTTGGGGAGAAAAAAGATTTCTTTGAAATATTGCAATTAGTGCTTTGCATTGTGAGTGAATAATACTTTTTCCAGTTAGTCTGAACAACATAATTTAGAATGCTTTGTGCATGATCTATTATAACTTTGAGTCTCAACAATGACATTTTTATATCAAAAGACAAAATTCTAGATAAATACTGCATGCAGTAATTCCAAGACCTAGAGAGATTTAAATACCTTTTATTACAATCACTAACAAGCATAAAGGTACAATTGCTGCTTTATAAGAACATCTCTGGAACTAAGAATCTCAACTAGCTTCTTATTTGAAGACAATGCATACTTATTTGAGGTTAGTATTAATGCAAAGTGGTGATAGAATTCATTAAGAAAAGAACAATTGGCAGAAAATACACAACACCTTCAAATGACTTCAGAAAATTTTTGAGCTACAAATACATTTAGTTTTGAGTACTAATTAGCCTGTGGGTTCCTAACGTGAAGACAGTAGATCAAACCAATGAAAAGTAAATCAAGTAAACCACTTATCTGAGGAGAGAGCTGATGCGACCCAACTAAGGTATCTGGAACGGAAATAGATTTTGAGCACAAGCCTCCTAACTCTAGACTATACCTGTGCTTTGTGTTTATTATTCTTTTTTTTTGGCAGAACTGGGGATTGAGCTCAGACCCTTGCACTTGCCAGAAAAGCACTTATTGCACTGAGCCATCTCCCCGGCCACCCACTTTGTGAATCTCCTTATTTTCTCAGTAAAAGAAATGGTGGTTAGTTGATGGTGGTGGTAGTTGTTGTGGGGTAAGTGTGTATGTGTGTGTGTGTGTTTGCTATAATTGCAAGATTAGGAAAACATGCACCACTGATCTCTTTGGATGGAGCTCCAGCTGACCTCATAAAATGTGTTCAAATTGGATCCTCAAGGTTAAGATTTAAAACCTCACTGAAGAGTTGTTTTAAAGCAATGAAAGTAATGTCAATATGAAATAAGAAAAAAAGTTTATTAAATGGTCTAGCGAGATTGCTTAGCAGACTAAGCACCTCTTTACATAGGCAAAGGGACAGGGCTTTGATCCTGGTACTGTCTGCAGGCTGGCCCCAACCGAAAGCATGCTGAGTTGGCCACTGAGTCCAGGAGTGATGGTGCACACCTGTAAAACCAGTGTTAAGGAGGCTGAAAACAGGAGGCTCACAACAAGTCAGCCTTGTAATGAGACTCTGTACCAAGTAAATATTTTTTAAAAAAAAAAGAGAGAGCATGTGTGTATTAGGAAGGGATCTACAGAGTTTAGGCACAAAATCAAGTGAAAAGGTTTCACATTACAAATAATTTAAACCCTAGATACTAAACTTCTAAAAGAAAGAAGTTGAAGTAAGATCACATTTTGTATAAGATCTACTAAATTTCTTCAATTAAAATCACATGTACACACTCCCATACACAGCATTTTAACTTTTATATTAGAACAGATTTGCAGAACATAATGTGTGCGATATAGGTGGGGACTTGGTACACAAACATCATGCATCATCCCCTTTTTACCTCTTTCCTCCACCCTCCCACTATCTTGATTGCCTTCCCCTTTGAGAAAGGTCTTTCTTGTTCCTATTATTTAATCTTTATCTTTCAGCTTTATTTAGTATAATATTTTAGATTTCTCACATACAACACTATGGAAGTCATCATGGAGATTCTTCAAGAAAACTAAAGTAAAATTTCCAATCAACCCACATTATTCTCCTTCTAGGGATCTTCCCAAAAGGGCTAAGGTGACACATGAGCAGTCATGCCTGTAGCTGCACAATTCATATTAGGTAAGTCTTGGCAGTGGCCTCTAGATACATCAGCTAAAATATATATAGAAAATTTTGTATTTTTGCACAATGAATTATTGCTTTGTCATAATGAAAACTAAATCTGAGTCATTTGAAGGAAACTGGATGTGTTTTGCAAACATAATATTAAGCAAAATAAATCAGGCACACAAACTTAAATATAAAATGGTTCATTGTTTATCAGAGACACAAAATATAAATATAGAGCAAAGGAAATAATTAAACTTTTCTTCATTCTTTTCATGAGTTAAATAATTTAGATGTTCTGAATTACCTGTAGCCCTATGAAGGTACTGTATACCAAAAAATTAAGCTCTTAATCAAAAATTTCTTTCTTTTTTTCTACACAAAATGTTTTTTTTACACAAACATATTTTTCCTTTTTTCACTTTGACTATGGTGGCAGTATCACAAGGATACATATTTATATCCAAACTCATCAAACTGTACATTAAACATAGACCTGTTTTTTTTTTTTTTACAATTTTATTGAGAAACAAATAGCAATGAGATGGTTTCAAAACCGATTAGTGGAAGAATTTTAATAATTAATACATCATATCCTGTCCACAAACACTATTAGTACAAATCTTTTTATTCATTGAATTGAGAAAATATCTGTATATCTATCCTATTTTGTATATACAGATACAAAATGGTCCTTAATTTGTATTCCTCTTTTTGGTTTAGTTTTGTCAGAGGGTATTCCACTGCCATTTAAATATTGTATGTCTGTGAATTCAGCAAATACTCCAATATAGTCCAATAGTCCATAATAGTAGTGGGCTGTCCATAGGACTGTCAATGTCAGAAGTTGTTGATATGAACCTTTTAGCTCAGCCTATTAATATGGCTTTACTTTTTATACCTCGTTTTTATATTTTTCTGCTGGATGGTTAAGACCAAGATGAAGCAAGATCTATGTAACAAAAATGTAACATTTGTATCTGACAAGGTCAGTCAAACCCTGAAACCCTTTACCGTAGTTTGTAGATCCTTTGTCAGTGTCAACCATGTGGATGACAAATTACTTGACCAATTTGCTCTCTGTGAAAGTCTGAGAGAACACTTTCTCTCCATGTGACTCTCCTTAGACACACTCTACATCAATTACTTTCTTCTGTGGACTCATAATCTCCTTGATCACTAAATTTGGGACACAACTGAGTTACATGATGTTACAGTACAAGTTCTCCTATGGCCTGAGTATTCACTGACCTTGAAAGTCTAGGGCCAAAATGTTGGCTGTCCTTGCAGCCCTTTTTCTCTAAATTTTGGTCTGAAAACTTAAGTTGTTAACTGTCCAGAAAAGAAGCTTATTGCTATTACCCTACATTGTAGGCAGTTGAGCTTAACCTCACTATCTGTCTGAATATCAAATATTTTAGAGATAATATGGAATAGGTATTTTCCATTAAGTCCAATCAGCAATTTCAATGAATAGGTTTTTTGTTTGTTTGTTTTGGAGGAACTGGGGATTGAACTCAAGACCTTGCACTTGCCAGGGAAGCACTTATTCCCTAAGCCATCTCCCCAGCCCAAATGAATAGATTTTTAACAAATAAATAAATGAAAGGTTACAATAAAAATTATATTGTAATTGATAATGAAATCAGCAGGAACCATCATGAGTAGCTGTGCTCACCATTGTTTCTTCATGCATGCCTATGACAAGTCTGTCTAGACATAAACCCAACCTAACCATTCTTTCTAAAGCCTATTCAATATGTTTTTTCCTCTTGTCATCCGCTTAAGACCTTGTGTGCTCTGGGTTTGTGTCCTGTCTGCTCCATTAGTAAGGTCACAATGTCTCTCGGACATTGCCACCTTATGAAAGGCAGAAGACACATCTTTGTAGGTCACCTGTACACAATTAGGCATTAAAGAGTTTGCATGGGGAGTACACAGTTAGCAGAGTTGTTGCAGATTTCGTCTGAGGCAATGTCTAAAACCATCAACTTAACCACCCCAGATAACTCAGTCATGTGGGTTTCTAAATTATATGGTGAAAATTTCACTATTCATTGGTGTGAAACTCTCCTAAAAGTAGTTGAAGCAACAAGAGTCAGCCTTGATGTGTGGTAGTGACAGAATGGTCCCCATCATGCCTCTGCCTCATCTCCTGCTCTAGAGATATATCCATCAAGCTCTGTTCCTTAAGATTGACAAGTGTTCAGAGAGGGGAAAAAGTCACCATCGGGGCAGGAAACGTAATTCAGGGTCAGTCACTATGTATTAACCATTAGGAAAATTGAACCCAAAGAAGTGAAAGCTGAACACTGATACTATGTGTGGGAAACTGAGAAGAATGCAGAGAGTTTCTGAAGACAGGCATTTCCAGTTTTATACCTTCCCAAGGACTGTCAGGATTTTTTAAACTTAAAATGTTTTCTAGCTTTCAGAGTCACAGGAAGTCAGAAAAGGTTTCAGCTGATTGAGTTTTGAATTGGAGGGAAACATCAAAACATTTATTTCTTTATTTTTTTCTGTACGTAGGACAAGGTTCACAGGGTCTACAGGGTCTCACTATGTAGATTGGATTCATAGTAATATTCCTGTTTTCAGCCTCCCAAGTGCTGGGATTGTAGGTGTGCACCGCCATACCCTGTCAAAACATTTATTGTCTACCTTAATTTTGAACTAGTACATATATACAACAAAAATAAAATATAAAAGCTTATGATATTATGACTTTCTATATAAACTTTAAGCCAATTCTAAATGAGAGTCAGGTTTGAAGAACATCATAGATTATTAAGGTTGGGTACATATTTGGGAGTACCTAGCAATGTAAAATCCTGATCTGGACAAAACGTGTTCTGCATTTTTTCACACTGGGCATGTACTCATAAACTTTAAGAATCTGGATCCAGGGAGATAACTCAGTGGACTAAGTGCTTGTCTGGCAAGCACAAGTTCCTGAGTTCCACCCCAGTACCACCAAAGAAAAGAACCTGGAGTCACAGATATAAGCAAGTGTGTGAAAGGAGAATGAAGTCAATCTTAACACTGGATCTGCAAGAAAAATAAATAAAATAAACAAAATGAACAGGGCCTGAGACTTAGCGCCATAGCACAGCATCTGCCTGGCAAGCACCAGGTCTTGAGTTTGATTCCCTGTATCAAAAAAATAAAAAGAAAATGGAGCTGGGTCAGGAACCATTCCATCAACCATTCAACATTTTTGCTACTTAAGTGATACAAACTTACAAGGATAATATAGTTTCATTCAGAACAATGCTGCTTTTTAACCAATCTTTTACCAAGACTTCTGCCAGTCGGAAAAGGAGCTAGGAGATGGAAGGATGTGTGTGAAGCATTACTCTGGCCCAAGGCTTACAGTGGCAAGAAGGAGCAATGCTTCTGGTACTATGGACAACCACTAGGAAGATAACAAAAAAGAAAGTATTAATTATTGAATCTGTGATATAATTCAGCTATAAAAAATGAGATAAGTAAACAGCTAAACTCTCTTAATTCACTGATTAGAGACATCTGCTATAATGTCTGTAAGTATAATATCATGTATGCAGCTTATACAATACCAAAACATTACAAAAACAGTTTGCAATATATTAATTTATTGAATCTATCCTGTTAATTTGTCTTGAAACTTTCTCAGTGCTATTTGCTCTTCAATAAAATAAATATTAAAAAAACAAAAGGAGCAATGCACACCCAGAGGCCCTGTGGGTCCACAGCTGCAGGGGGATGATTGTCTGGGGAGCTTTATGGAGTAGGTGGAGCCAGGAATCACGGTGACCAAGAATGTGTGAGAGAAAAGATAACGAAGAGAATAGGAAGAGATAAAGGTGGCTGGGAAATAGCAGACCTTGGGAGCCAATGCTCTCAAGGGAAGGGCGAAGTCAGCAGGGAGCTACCCACACGTGTGATGACCCACGTTCCCCCTAATATCTGTGCACTGTCTGTTGAGTACGGTTATGTTTCAGCTGTCAGTGTTTCCACTTATTATTGTAAAAGGCTAATAAAATAAAAATTATGGAGGAAAAAGAGAATCAATATAAAGAGATTCATAAATATAATGCAAAAATCATATAGAGATTCCTCAAAAAACTAAAAATAGAAATTTCACTTCATATGGAAATCCCCCTTCTAAATATCTTCAAGGAGGAAGTAAAACATACAAAGTGATCCCTGAGTACCCATACTTATAGCATCACAGTTCATAACAGCTAAATCTTGGAAGTGATCTAGATGTCCTTCAACAAATGAATGGGGAAAGAAAATTTGGTATTTGTACACAATGGAGCACTACTCTGTCATGAAGAAAGATAAGCTTGACTCATTTTCAGAAAACTGACTGAAGCTTCAGAATAATGTTAAGTGAAATAAGTCAGACACACAGGCTTGAATGGTGCATGCATTCTTTTTGATGAGAAAACTAAAATATAAAGAACAGAATAATAGACAGACAGTGGGAAATAGGGAGCTTGAGCTCACTCAAATGAGAAGGGGAGCAGAGCTCGGGGAGATTGGTGGTGGGAGAAGGAAAGGAGCTGAAAAAGGAATTGAGACATCTTAGGGCCACATGATGACTCCTCCCGAGGTGGGCAAACAGCCACTGAAAATGTGCTAACAAATTGGAAAAGCAATATCTTACAAATGAAACTTAAAGAAATAAACATTCATTCAAGTTAAAAAAAATAGACAATAGCTACTCCACTTAGTATTGATGCAACACTGTAGCGTACCTGTCCTCCATAAGTTATTTTAAAACAAATGCAGCCCTGCAAGTCTCTTTATGAGCCATTTACAAGGTATAAATCAAAGCACACATTTAATACTTATTTTTAAATGTTATTACAATAATACGCACAGCCGTTAATCTCACTCCAAATACGCCCAATGCTTCCAATACACTAATCAGTAGAAATGAAGTTCCCTTTCATTGAGCTGCACTTTTGTGGCTGCCAGTATGTCTTGAATTGTTTGAAAATATTTACCCTTCATGATAAGCCTGATTTTGGGGAAGAGAGAGGAGGCATACGGCATCAAATCTTATGAATAAGGTGAGTGAGGACACATCATTACATTTTCATGAACCTGCTTTTTCATTGGATAGTATTTGGCAGTAGTATTCCATGAATTTCTTTATAATCACACTTCATAAAGATACTCATGGAAAAGGACTAGAGCTCTTTCCAAAAGTGGCAAGAATGATGAGATAAATATACTCAAAGCAAAGGCAATATTCCCAGAGGAACTTAAGGCAATGTATCTTTTCTATAATAAATTATTTTTTTTTGAAAGTTCATAGTATACCGCATGCTGGGCTGGTCCCGCCCCCAGGGCACGCTGAGGCTGCAACCAACCAAATCAGGGTGTGGTGACTTTGAGTCTATAATCCCAGTGCTGGGGAGGGCAGGGCCCCCTGGGTGTGGGGCCAGCACTGCATGCCCGGGATCAAACCCTGACTGCTGCACTCTGCCTAAATAGGTGTTTTAGTCTGCTGAGCTATCAGGCCTACCCAGACAGTATGTTTTGATCAAACCTCATAGACTATGTGAAAAAATCTTAAGAATATTCTGCCACTCTGAAAATCACCGTAATTTCTGGTGGTAGTCTTCTTTCAACATTTATGTTTTTCTTACTAATTTATATTGTCTCCTGATAAGTGTGGGTGTGAAAATTTGGAAATTAAATAAAATAATCCATATAATTCATACAGGAAGAAATCGAATCTCAAATTCAATGAATGAATATCCCTAGGTCACAAAGATGACAATGACAAAGGGATAATGTCAATTTTGCATCTGTCATGACAACAGAAATCACTGGGTCTACACACACTTACATTAAAATTAATGGGACAGAAAGCTACCCAGTTTTCCATAGTCACACACAAATACTTAATATATATTTTTGTTTCATTTACATCTCTTTAATTTCTTCAGACTACTTTAAAGAAAACAAAGAGTTTATATACACTTCTGAATGGATTTAACTGTTAGAGTCTCATAATGAAGCATGCACTAATGTAATTACTACTAAACTTAAGGTGACAACATAACACAATGAAGAATTCACTTTCACATTTTCTTTCTTAGTAGAGTAAAATTTTAAGACATATTTTAAATGGAAATGAATGACCAAAATTTAGTTAGAAAATTTTTTATAACTTTGAATATAACCATTTTTGTTATAAGGCAAATTTGACTATATTTCATGATAGTATATGTATTTTAGTTATAAATCGGAACCTAAACAAAAGACTAAATACAAATTTAAAGATTGGTGTCAATGTGTACTATTATTACACAGGCAAAATTATGATTAAAAATGCATTATTCTTTGGTCTGAGAAAAACTATAACTTCATAACAAAAATGCATAACTTGAAGTCTAAAATAATTTTTACTGATGGAATGTATATTTAGTAAAAGGATAAAGTAGGAAAAATGTGAAGCATAGGCCCTTAGTGCCACCTTGTGGAATGTTTGGTATTATATTCTGAAATACCTTTTCTCCCTTATTTTCTGGGATGTCATTTTCTGTTAATATTGCTTATAAAAATGGCTCAGGAGTCCCATGTCCACCAACTGGAACTAATGTGGCTCTCTAAGTCAAAACATGAGAAGGCTCATGCGCTTTACACTGCACAGATTTGATGGTTCGATTTTTTAACCACCCTTCCTTTACCTACTCATAAGTCATTTACTTATGTCTAAATTATGTGAATTTAAAATACATTTAACTTATTATATTTTATTATCATGGATTCCAGATGGAAGAAAGACAATGTTAGCCAAGTGTTGCCTGGAAAAGAAAAGAACAAAGAATGCAGTGGATGCTGGGCAACCAGACTGGTTGGTGGAGGGTGTCCTTACAGACAGACTATCGCTCTCAGATTAGATAACCTGGGAGCTTATAGATGAGAAGAAACTTGGTCCCATCCTGACCTTCTAAATCAGTTAGTGGATATTTGAATTTCCCAATTGAGCCACATGTATTCTGGTAGCACTAGTATGAGGCACCACATTGCATTCCACTTGCACCTTTACTGCAGAAGAATGTTTATTCATACACACACACTGAGATGGGGATGGGGAGGAGAGAGTGAGAGAGAAAGAGAGAGAGAGAGACAGAGACAGAGGCAGAGACAGAGATAAGACAGAGACAGAGAAAGAGAGTCCTAAAATTAAAAATCAACACATTTGTTCTTTCCCCTGGTTTGAGCTGCCTCCCTAAAAGTAAAATAAGATACTTAGATTCAGCTCCAAGTTAATTAACTTTGTGTATCTGAGGTCAAGCCCTAATAATTTAATTTTTGTGTATCTGAGATATTCCAGGTATAATGTAGATGAAGGTATTCATAAGATGAGTCTACTCCATTCACATTCTAAAAAGCTCTGATTTATTATTTATGCATGAATTGTTCACTTGGTTAAATATCCATGCATCATTGATTCATACATCAGCAAACTGATGGATTGTTTCCCTCAGGAATTCTGATATCAAGCCAACAATTAAGTTTTAAACTGATGTGTTGCAAACTAGTAGGCCAGTAGACATGTTTTCTCTAGTAAAGAATGTATTTTTAAAATTGAAAATTATATGGCAACAGTTTAAAGAGATTTTTTTAAGCCTATAGATTTTTTCAGCTTCCTTTTCATAGTCAAGACATCTATTGAAGCTGAGTTCACTGTTCCATAAGGAAATTAATGACCTAAGTCTGGACGTTGCTTTCCCTACTCCTTTCTGGCTCTATTCACTACCAATAAGTTCAGTCCCAGTTGGCCTTGGAGCCAGAAAACTCCAAAACAATGATAGATTAAATTAAAAAAAAAACAAAAAACTAACGTCCTTCACCAGTGCAGATCATGAGGGCAGAATGTTGTATTTCTTTGTGGCATAAATGTCTTTGGGATACACTGTAGGGATCTTGCTTGTTAGGTATTCCTAGCATTAGGTTGAAGACTGGCAAGACCACGTTGGCCTGGGTTACTATTTTCCCATCTTTTAAGAATGTTTTATACATTCACATTTAGAAAGTACAGAGTTCAGTCCCTGCACAGTCGAGTATCACCACTAAGTGTGTGCTGGAGGGGTAGAGACCCTTTCGCTGTCCTTTCACAGCAGCAGACTGGGTGCAGACACTGAACTCCACAACAGCAGCAGAAGAGCACTCAGCTTTACTAGACTGCTACATATATGTGGGACCTAAGCATGCTGCCCACAGAGAAGTAACCAGAGCAGACAAGGCAGATATTTTTAAATAAAGAAATAGTGCATTAGGGAACTAGGAGAGCTATGGGCCATGTGCATTATACTGAGGGCAGTTAAGTAGGGGCATGTGGTGAAGAACTGAATTAAGGGGAACTCACAGAAGTGTTATTCTAGTAAGGCTGTTTATGCAAATCTGTTTTAGCATTGATCCCAATCTTGTGATGATGAGTGTGTACTTCTCCTCCTGGTCTAGGCTGGACAATTTTCTCAGTGGAAACTGTATAGAATGTTTTAGGTGGAAAAGAGAAGATCGGAAAGCCCTTATTGTGCCTGCTAAGTCTCAGATGCCATCAGGTCAAAGCAATCAATGGGCCAAAGTGACAGGTCCGGTTCTTCTTCAGTATGAACAGAATCCTTTGGTCAGTAGTAAGGACTCTTCATGCAGTAAATATTTCTTTAACAGGGCAATAGCACAGTTTTAAATAATATAGACACAATCCCTATTCTCATAAAACTTATTGTTACAGGGAAGTTTTACAATTGAACAAATAATTCCACTACGCACTTGATGGCATTTATGACAGGGTGCACATGTCCGATACAGAGGGTGTGGGCTGCTCTAGGACTTGCAAATGTTCAAGGGATCATAATGTCCCTTATGCTGAGACCAAAGGCATAATACCTCTGCAAGGTAAAAAGTTAGAAAACAATATTTCAGGGGTTAATAGCATATATAAAGTAAAGCTTTAACACAGCAGAGGAAACAAATGAACTAAAAGATAAAAGATGCAACCAGAGTGGAAAGAAAGGAGGAAGCCTGATGTTCATTGAGCCTGCAGGGGCAGGGTAGCTTCTCAACATTAGATGTACTCCTAAGAGTGAAGGGAGGTCACTGAAAGAGCTCATGTTATGGGTCCCTCTAGGTCCTTTAAAGTATGATTTGGCCATCTGGGTCCTTTAAAGTATGATTCGGCCATACGTCTATAACCAAGTGCTCAGATAGTCATCGAAATTATGACTGGATCCCTAGATTCTAGTTACATATGTGCTATGGTTCCATCTGTGGTCCAAATAATGGGCCTTTTCCACTTCTACTTTGGAAGTTGTCTAGAGCATTTAAGAAAGAAATGTCTAAACATAGTAACAACAAAAATGTTATATTTGAATTGCTTATGTTTAGCATGTGAATGGTTATAACCACTAACACAGCTATATTATTTGTTGTACACTGCATATTTCACAAACCACTAAAATGATTAAATATATTGCCATAGATGCATTGGAACTTGATAATGAGGCATGTGCTTCTTTTTTATTATAATATACTGCTTTTCACACTTGTCATATATATCTGTGACAATTTACACAAAGTCCTTTGGGAATAATGCCAATCTCTTAATTTGAGCCATGTTGATTGGAGAAAGGCCTAGCAAAATAGGTCCCTGGAAACCAAGCTTGCTGTGTAGATGACCAGGGCCAGAGCCAGTGATGCTTACTCATGGGTGCAGAGGAAGTTGAGTACATTATCCCTTGACCTGCAGGCTGAGAGCCGTGTTTGCGTGACTGGCCCTGCTGTTTCTAAGCAGTACACAGCTGACACTCCAGTGGTTTAAAAAGCATATTTATGTTCAAGCAACTTACTTCTACTGCACGTCATGCAACTGTCAAACACCCTTGGGCATCCTGCTTTAGGAATTCACTGAATGTACTGGTCTGTGCACACTGAGTGCCTAAACCTTGGTACCTCCCTATTAGCTGCTGATGGTCCTGAAGAGTGGTGGGTGATGCTCAGGCAGCCAAATAGGACATCCATGCAGATTACAGGCTTGTAGAACTGTGGCTTAAGGGACCTAACCTGACCTATGGTTCTAAAGATGAAGAGTTAGATCCAGACATGTCCCAGGTTGTTCCCACGTGACACAGCAAGCCAGAGCCAGTGCTAAGATGAGGGTTCTCAGCTCTAGAGGCCTAGAGCATCATTTTCTGGCTAGGGCTTTCTGTTTATTCTCTTCTCTATTCAAATAAACAAGCAAAAGGCAAAGAAAGAAGTGCTAAGATTGATTCCAACTGCCATTGTCTAGGAGAAGGCTGGCAAATCACAGTCTGCAGGGCAAATTCATCCCAGCACTTGCTTTTGTAAATGAAGATTTATTGGAACATGGTCATTCTCATTTTTAAAGCATGACCTACAGCTGCTTTCACAGAAAGGAGACTTGAATAGTTACTGCAGAATCCATACGGCCCCCAAAGCCTAGATTATTTATTATATAGATCTTTAGAGAAAAAGGTTAGCTGATCCTGGTATAGAACAAACAACACTGGCTTGGAAGTAGAGTTGTGTTTTATTTTTCTAGGTTTCTTCAGAGCCTTTGAAAAAGAGCAACTAGTGAGTGCAAGAATATTGAATAAGAGAAAAGTGAAATTATAATTTTAAATCTACTATCACTGGGCCATGCAGACATATATTCTACCTATTAATTAAAGAACATCAATAATATTAGAAGCGGGAGAGCTCCCTTTAAATCTAAAAAACAGCTGTGCCAACAAAAGTGCTTGTCTAAGTGCATGTATAGAACTAACTAAAAATTTACCTTGAATTGAGTTCCTATTATATGTTATGGATTGTACTAAGCACTTAAAAAATATTATCCCACTTAATCCACCCCCAAATCCTATAAAAAAAGGTTTAATATTCTCACTTCAATGATAAGAAAATGACATTATTTCTTCAGAGAATATAAATAACTATCCAATGCTCACCCAGAAACCAAATGGCAGCACCAAGACTCAATATACCTGACCAAGACTAAAGCTTGAGGCTCTGACTTCATCACTTCTTAAAGCAGACACTGGTGGAGGAAACAGCTTCTTCAAGTTCTTTGGCAAGCACTAGAGGGTGGGGAGCTGTTTTACTGGTCAAGGTTGAACCCAGAATAATTTTATGGATGCTCTAATTATTATTATTCCTTTGATCATGATTTGGGAACCCAGGAAATCAAATCTATGTTAGTCCCTGGAGATATGGGAAAAAACAGGTGAAAGTTCCAGAATCAGAATCATACACCAGCAAAGACAAGCCTGAGGAGCGCTGTGACAGCCTCCCATGAGACACTGCAGGTAGCCCCAGCCTAATCTAAGCAAACCTGTTTCTGGGGCTCTCATAGTTACATTCACCAGACTTCACCAGACAAAAAATAATGGAGATGACATGAGTCTGGCAGGATTGCCGAAAAACTTAACCTTCCACCCTGCAGGGAGAATCAGAGTTACCAGAAGATAAATTAATTATCAAGCAACTATAGGTAATAACTTACCACAAAGAATTTGGATCTCTTTGCTCCAAAATATCAGGAGTTAGATGAAAGCCACAATCAGTTAGGATGATTACAAATAACATACAGAAATGTAAAATCTCTCAGAATTAATTTGGATTGACCCTGGTTTAAGAGCTGTACAAATTTTACCTACATTTTGTCCCCAAACACATCTTTATAATCTGACTTTATAGCTACTTGAAAGTTCAATAGTTGGCTTCCTTTTCTTACACTCTTTAATATGATTTGTTACAAATTTCCATGACAATTTCTGTCATGAGAACCTGGCCTTAGTGAAACTGTGGAAGGAGTGTCTCTTCAACTAGGAAAACATTTTTCTCTGTTTTAGCTCTAGACATCTGAAGCAGAAAAATCACGGTAAAGTGATGAAAAGCGTGGTGTGCAAATCGACACTCTGGGCTCCTGTGGAGAAACTCACATCCCAGGTAAATAACTCTTCCCGCCCCCTGGTCAGGACTGCTCAGGCAAGTCCCTTCCAGGCAGGTTGGAGTTGAGATGAGGCAAAAGCAGCTGTGTGCAGCATAGCTTCAAAAGGCAGAGAAATAACTAGACAGATATGCCTCGAGGCAGGTCTTCCACAGGAGAAAGCTTACCAGACAAGCAACAGTTCTTGCCTGTCTAGAAAATAAGGCACAGCTCATGGGGACTAAAATTCTGACTAAGAAAACTCCCTCAGTATGTCCTGTAAAGCAGGTCAGCATGAGGCAGGCAGGACCACGGGGCATAGAACGAAACTACAGAAGCCCGCCCTGAGGCTCCTTTCCACATGCTGTTTCTCACAGTAATGGTGTTTTAGAAAAAAAAAAATTCTTTTTACTGAAGAACTGACTTAGACTCTGAGAATGCTCAGTTACCTTGTGTTAATTAGATAAAGAAAACAGTGTGTTTGTGGGTTGGGGTGTAAGTATCACTGATGCCTCTTGATGCATTCATAAGAGACTTGTACAACTATACAGCAACCCAATTAATGTTTCTTACTATCTAATCTTACATGCACAGCTTCTAATATACACTGAATTTTTCTTTAGCGAGAAATATCTCTATATATAGCAATTATGAATAAGAATAGAAGCAAATAGCTTATGGATTATTGGAAACATCTACAAGAAGAGCAACTTCAGATTCTTGACTTGCTACAGGTGACTCAATGATAACATTGTTCATAAGATCCTAAGTCTGTCATGTAAACCTCACTTGTGACTATGCACTGGTCAGCCTTTTCTGTGAATTTAGAAATTGTAAAATGTCAAACAGACCACAACAGCTGGTGGGATAATTGTGACTGACTGAATGCCCAACGAGATAGACACAGGAAAACTGAAATAATGGCTTCATGTCATGTTGCTCTAACTCTCGTGTCTGTAAAATAAT
Source organism: Ctenomys sociabilis (assembly GCA_004027165.1). Classification (NCBI taxonomy): domain Eukaryota; kingdom Metazoa; phylum Chordata; class Mammalia; order Rodentia; family Ctenomyidae; genus Ctenomys; species Ctenomys sociabilis. The sequence continues at coordinate 47,598 of PVKA01001966.1, read as the reverse complement.
AGGAATGTATATTTATTCACACTAAACATGTATTTTACAGGATTATTTGCCTCCTCAGAATTTCCTGAGGCTAATAAAATTCAAATCTTCTAAAAATGGTAGTAACACCCCAAAACTGGTTGTATGTTCACCTTGGGAAAAGTGACAACATTTCTAAGAGCTTGTCTATACAATACTCAGTTCAGGAAGTCACAGATTCTAACAGAGAAAGAGGACTATGATAAATCAAGACCTATATAACAATAAATGCAACTTTTGTATCTGATATGGTCAGTCAAGTCCCCTCAGGATTTCTCCTGTAACCCTGTATCACACTTAGTATATCCTTTTTCAGTGTCAGCCATGTGGATGAGCCATAGCAATTACCTGACCAATTTTCTCTCTGTAAAGCCTCAGAGAATGTTTTCTCTCCTAGTGACTCTCTTTAGGCACTCTACATCATCAATCACATTGCTCTATGGCCCCATAATCTCCTTGATCAGAAATTTGAGGCACAACTGAGTCCCATTATGTTACAGCACAGGTTCTCCTATGTCCTGAGTCTTCACTGACCTTGAAAGGCTATGGTCCAAATGTTGGCTCTCCTTGTAGCCCTTCTATTTCTCTAATTTTTGGTCTGTAAACTTAGGTTGTTAACCCTCCAGAAGAGAAGCTTATTATTACCCTACAACATAAGCAGTTGGGTTTAACTTCACTACCTGTCTGAATATCAAACATCTTAGGCATAACATGGAACAGGCATTTTCCATCAAGTATTGATATGTTAAATGTTAAGTCCTTACAGAATATGAAGATAAAAAATTTTTAAAACGAAAAATATTTAAATAATATGAATAAACAATTACATATTTTTAACCATCCAGCAGAAAAGTATAAAAATGAGGTATATGAAGTAAAGCCATATTAATATGCTGATCTGTGAAAGGCTCAAGTCAACAACTTCTGGGGGATAACCCACTACTATTGTGGACTGCTGGACTGCGTTGATTATTTTGCTGAATTCATGCAGCTATGGTATTCAGATGCCAATGGAATACCCATTTCTGACAGGACTAAACAAAACAAAGGATACAAAGGAAGGATCATTTTGTGTCTGTATATACAGAATAGTTAGGATAGATACATAGCTACTTTTGCTTAATTCAATGAGAAGAAAGATTTGTATTAATAGTGTTTGGACAGGATATCCTGTCTGCATCTTATACTATGTATAACCACTGAGAAGATAACATTGTGCAATATATTAATTATTGAAACTGTCTTATTAATCAGTTTTGAAACTGTCTCATTGCTATTTGTTTCTAAATAAAATAAAAAAAAAACCTCTTTAAAGAAGGAAAAGAAAAAGAAAACCATTAGCAATGATTTAACTATGAACATGCCAATGAAGGCTTCCCTTTAGACATGTGAGGGAGACATAAAGACACCCAGGCAAAACACCCAAATGAAACAGAATGAAAAAGATGTATGATGTGATCAACACAGGATGACTAACTACTGAATATAATTATTGTCCAATATATGCACTCAAATACTGTATGATCAACTAATATTGCATAAGGAAACCAGATCAATTGGTGCCTAAGTGTGAAAATGTAACAAAATATTACTAAGGTTACAGAGACCAAGTAATTTAAGGTTCCATGGTAAAGACAATAGTATGGAAAAAGTTACTGATTAAAAGGCATGCATGCTAAATTCCTCCTATCACATTCCAAACACATTGTTCAATCACTGATCCACCCCAGAAACACTTATTACTCTCTAAGTGTTAAACAACATTCTCAGTCCTGGAGGATAGGGTGGCTATCGGAGTCCATGGTCTGATGGCATGTACAGTCTAATAGAAAAGTCAGAGAAAAACATACATATGCACATGATAGAAGCATAGAGACTGATAGCAGCTCTTTATCCACCAGTAGGGCTCACTTTAACATGACACAATGGAGAAAATACAGTGAAAATCTAGAGAAAGTTGGTTCCACAAAGTAAAAATAATGAGGACTAAGTTCAGGGTGATTGACAAGATATAGATGCTCAGGAAATAATAAACAAGCCCTAGTGAGTAAATCGAGAGCAGCAGGAGCTGAAAATGAGACAGATGAGCAGGGGCAATACCACATGGGGCTGTAGAAGGCATGGGAAGGTATTCACACTGTTCAAGTGTGTAATTTGGAAACTATTGGCCCAGGGCAGTGGAGTGCATCACGATATGATATTTTCTTTTAAAAGATTATTTCAGCTACCACCTGGCTGTAGAAGACTACATCTCCAAAAGAATGGAAGCAGATAGGCCGATTTGGATGCTTCTACAGTGGTCCTGGAAGGAGATGATAGTGGATCTCAGTGGTGGTGGTGGAGGAATAAATAAGAGGTGGGCAGATGTGAGTTTTAACTTCAGTTTCCTCAAACCTAGGAAAGCTGAAGGTCACGATGTTCCACAAGTGCTACGCAGATGATGTCACGCAAATAATTCATGTGTCAGTTTTGTGTTCTCAGTAGATTGACTATAGTGCTAGCATATATACATACATGCCTAACATAGTAAAACTCATGAAGAACTTAAGTGTGCTTTGTATGTCCCCTTCACTTAAATATATGATTCTGTAAATTTGGCAGGATCCAAAAATATTTTAACAAGTTCTCTGGAAAATAGTAGCAAATGGAAAAAAATCACACAATAGTAATTTAGTATTTTTTTTTATTTCCCACGATACTGTCATAAGCTTACTTGGCAATAAAGTTCCTGGTTCTCATGACTAACAATATCGAGGACATCACCAAAATCGTTGCTTCCAATTCTGAATTCAGTTCAGAATCATATAAAAGCCTTTATGAAACAGAAGGGAGAAAATGGGGAGAAACAATTTTTTTTTTAACAAATGGAAGGAGAATCAAGAGATGAAAAGAGGAAAGGTAGAGGAAGAGGAAGGGCATGAGAAGGAGTTGAAGCCCTCATGAAAGTGAACTAACACAACTCAAAGAGCCTAATCATTATGGATTCCAAATAGACTGTTGAAAAGAATAAATTGAAAGAATGTCTTGATAAGTGTGTGGTCCCATTATTCCTACAAGTTTGCTCTATCTCTACTTCTTACTCCATTGGTATCTGTTTTCATTTTTTTCCATTTTATCAAGAATATTTTATCAAGAATATTGTGAACTCAATCTTTAGATTGTCCTATATTGAAGTTATGTTGCTTAGAAACTTTCCTTGTATCACATTTTCTATAAATCCCCAAATCCTTAATTTGACACATGCAGAAAAATAAAGTAAAAACAATCAAGGAAAGAAAAGCCCTGCTGCAACTGGGCTTCTAGTTTGGTGTTTAGTACTCCATTCCGTTTCTCTAAGAAATTTTCATCAATCACAAAAGGATTTCATGTTTTCAGGTTGCTCAAATCATTTTGAAATGTTTTCTCTTATTTTACCTATCAGAATATCACCCTTCTTCAAGGCAAAACATGAACCACACTACTAACTTTCAGGCACCTCTAAACTTCAGAACCAGCCTCTTCTCTCTCTCGCCCCCAGTGTGTGGAGGACCACCTGGGCAACTCTCCTTGAAAGAAGAGCAGTTATCTGCATCTTAACTGTGCCTGGCCCTATTTCCATGTATTGAGATATGCAGAGCCAGGACTTTTCCTTATCCCTTCAATTGGTATTAAGTAGTGCATATAGGTCTAGCTGAGGTGCAAGATGTAGTCTCTGAAGACAGCAAGCATCATTCCCTGGAACCCGCATCTGCTGTTCTTTAGTGTGAGCCAGGTCAAGTTGGGATGAAGAGCCAATCCTCTGCACTGTTGGCTAGGATCAAGCCACAAAAGAGAGGTTGTGATATAGAGACTACAACTGCCTGGGCTTAAAAGATTACATATCAGAATTGAAGCATTGACCCTAACACATTAGATACTGTCTCAATTGTGTAATGCAGATTATTCTCTGCATATCCTTCTCCCTGTATATTGTAGAGGTAAATGCAGGCCTCCTACCCAGCCCAGCTCACAGCACCCACCTGCTTCCCACCATTCTCACAGTCACTCATCCTCAAGCCACTTCTTTCTTCATGAATGAATAAAGCCTAATTCAGCCTTGGATCAAGGCCTTTGTTCCAGGTAGCCAACATCACAGCTGGACTCAGGACTCCTTGACTCCCTGTAACTGACTACAAATATTCTTTATTCTTGCATATTTGCATATTTGCAAGTGTCTTTATCCTTTTCATAGGTTGTACTGGGTGTGGTAGATTGCAATTAACTTGACAGGATTCCAGTAGTTTATGCATCATATTATAAACACAAAGTTCCCTGAGTGAGACAGACCAGGAAAGGTTCTCTATACCAATGGAGTAGTCTGATGAATCAATTCTATGGTTATATTGTAACTTGATGTTAAATTTGCTTTGCTAATTGATAGCAGGTATTATGGCCAACATCCAATGTCGATTCCTCGCCAAAGCTGCTGATGGATCTTGGGGAAGTGACTGCATCAAGGGCTGTCAAGGCTCCATCACCAAACGAATCAATGAGATTCTAATTTGATGGCATTTTTGATCAGTGATGACAATAGGAGGTGGACTTTAGCTAGAGGGAGCACGTCATGGGGAGGACCTCAGAAACTACACCTAGTCCCCATGTTGCAGAAAAGCCATTTTCAAACCAAATGGAATATTTTGCAATAAGGAGTTAGAAGGCAGCTTTTATTATGCTAGCAGCCTGGAAACTCAGGAGTTCAAGTCACCAGCCCAGAGTCAGATTTAAGTTTAGTTTAAAAGTGGTTTGCAAGTGGGAAGCACAAAGAAGATAGCACATTATGACATGATTGGTTTCATGGCATACAAGAATTATGGCATAGATTATCAGGAAGAATTATACAGGAATGTTCTAGGAGGTAGGGGTTCTGAGAAGAGTGGGTAAAGTTGAAAATGTCTCTGACTGGGCCAATTTTTCTCAAAGATGATGACCTTGAAGCCCTTGAAGTAGGTTGGAATCATAACATATTTTTAAAACACAAACTGGATACAGTCAGCTTGACCCCACACAGTGTTAAAGGGGAACATGGGCCTAGACAGTCAAGGCTAAATGAGTATCGTTAGCTAGCTACATGACAAGTGAAGGGGCCTGTGGTCACAAGCCGCTAACTGATTTCCAGCTTCCGCTGGAAGTCAGCTATTCCATAATTGTGTCCTCACAGCTGGCCCCTCTCTTTCTGACTCCTTCCTTCCCTGTCTGCATCCTGGATTGAAACCTCCAAAACCATGGCCAAAATATATGTGTCCTCCGTTAAATGGTTTATGTCAGGCATTTTGTCATAGTGACACAAAGCTAACACATCAAGCTCCTTTATTTCTCCTAGAAAGGTCTACAATACTTAAAATTATTTGTGTCATACAGTTTGCTTTTTTAAAAACTGAACATTTGTTGAATGCTCTCAAGCACAGAAATAAACTATCTAAAGTGAAACCTGAAATCTTCCCAGTATGTTTTTACCACAGATTTTATCCTTCCTCTTTAGTCTGGTTTTGAAGGCATATGAAGACCTGAATCCTGACTGTTTTCCCGAAGTCCCTTCTCCCTCACTTCTCTCTTACTTGATACTCCAGCAAAATCACACTTCCTTTATTCCTTATCACACCAAAGTCTTTTATCCATGCCTCAGCTTATGCACTGCTTTCATGTAATTCTACTATTTTCTCCTTTCTCCAGCTACATCCCTTGCATTCTACAGCATTCAGCTCCACAGTCACTCCCTCCAGTGAACCTCCTTCCTCACAACTCCCTACTCCCACCAGAAGATTGGAGTACTTCCTTCTGTCTTGCATAATTTGAAAAGAACCATGTACTGAAATTGACACTTTTTTAATTTCCCTTTCAATCAGCTTTCTTAAAATTAAGTGCTCACTATTATTTTCCTTCCCAGGCTCTGCAAAACTCAAGCTTCTAAGAAAAGAATAACTTATTGCATGATAGGAATTGAGTGAAATGTATGGGTATGAAGGAATAAACATATTGACAATGGATCTGAGGCTCATTTACATCTTTCTTATCCCAGATTACTCTGATGGGTAACCAGGATGCAATATATGGCTTTAAATCAAATGTAATTGGCACTAAGTAACCTTACCTTAGCTCTGCACTCCTTCCAACAAAGACCTCAAATCTAAAGGAAAAAAAATTCTAAATATTTCAGTTTAATCACAGTGTTAAGGGTTGAAGCAACTTTGTTAATAAGGTAGAGGTTCTCTGACTTGAATTTTCCCTCTCTTCTCTATGGATCAATCTGACCCACTGAAAAATTAATCTCATTTTCACTTTCACCCTCAATAGGACAGAACTGCACTGATGTTAGTTTCAAATGATGGAGTGAAAAAGCCTCATCTTTATTCAGTGTGAAACAGCTGCCAAAAGAGATGACCTTTGAGAGAGGCAATAAGTTCATGAGTATCACCTGTGTCATACAAAACACTATTTAATTTTTGGAAGTTTAAAATGATTGAGAAGAATCTACAAATTAAGTGTCTAGTGACTGGGTGAAAAGTTTTGCTGCAGGGTGATGGAATGCACCATCAAGGTGATGCATTTGAAACATTACTTTCCTGTGACACAGGGGAGTCACAGAGCAAATGGAACAGAGAAAATTATGACCTACTGGCCGAGATGGATTTGTAACATTGGAAAGACATGCTAATGTCCTTTATTCTTATCTCAGAGAATAAGACTTTGAACAAATAAAAAAAAAGTCAAAGTAGAGATTTTCTGTGTGTATTAAAATTCTCAGTAAAACCAACCCATGCTGAACATTCCTTACATATTTTGGAAATTATTTTTAAAGGAAAAAAGTATTGTTATGCTCTAGAAACGTGATTGAAAATGTGTCATACACACATGTATAAACATAATATAATATACATAGCATTTTTCTTCTTTTCTAAAACAAGTCCAACTTTCCATATTTAGTTTGAAATTGCCATAAATTTCTCACTTTTTCCTCCTTTATTTGATTCAATGATACTTGCTTGTTAATAAAACCTTGAGTTAAATGCCACAAGAGATTCTGTTCTATTGAACAGAATTTCTACGAGAGCAGAACAAGCAATCTAAATATTAGAAGCTATTCTCCTAGACTCATCAAGATTTGGCCTTTTAATAGAAGGTATGGTTTACTATAAGCTGGTATTACATGAAAACTTAATAATGAAATGTTGATTTATTTCACCTGAAAAAACATGTGATAAAAATAAACACTACTCTCAATTCATGACTACATGCTAGAGATTATAACAAGCAATTTATATAGGGGTAGTAAGTTTATTTTTCTAACAACTTTTTAAATTCCTATAAATCTTATTTTGTCAATGATTAAAAGATAAATAGAAATTTTTCAAACTTGATTTACCCAAAAAATAAATAACAGAGCTAGTAGTTGAACCCAGGAAGCCTGGTGTCCCAAATGAACCTTTTCTATTTTGTATTTAACTACTGCAAGAAAAAAAGAATGCATAGGAAATAAAGGGCATTATAGATCTTGAGAAATTTCTAGCTAAGGTGGTAATTTTTCTGATGTAAAGAGTTTTTAAAAAAATGACATTTCTTCTTCTGGGATAATCATAATATAGTCCATTCTTTCAACAGATGATTATACTAGCTATTTCTTTGCCTCTCTTCTATTATATTATGACAAGTAACAGCAAAAGTGGCAATTTTTCCCACTCCGCCTCTCACTTCCACACTGGTACTATTTCTAGCCTCAATTCTTGGTGCATGGCTGAGTTTCTTCTCAAACGTATTTAACATGATTTGGAGACTTAAACCCTTCCAGTTATACCTTCCCCCATTTTCAGCACAATGCATGATCCCTCTATGAATCTCATATTTTCTACCTCAGAAGGTATTAATTTTTCAATGGATCAAGCATTCATAATGAGGTGTTTAAAATACTCAATATTGTCTCTATAAGGTCACCAGATATATCTATAAAATAGAACAAAGAGATCTGAGGATAAATCAAATCAGACTTGACTCACAGATTGAGTAAATTTCCATTAAAGATAGTCATTATGCTTACAAAAATGCTTTTTATCTTTCCAAAGCCAAATATTGCTCCTTGGTGTATTTCTTGCACAATGATGCCTTGGTCGTTTAGCTGCAAAGAGAAAAAGGCTGAACTCAAGTATATTTTCACTGGAAATGAAAAAAACAACTCAGAAAGCATACCCTTTTGACAGGTCATAAAGGAATAGCTACATATTATGTGAGTAAATAGTTATGCTAAGAGGGACCTAAATAAAATAAGCAAACAAATACAACTCAGTCAATAAGAATTCTATAGGGCAAAGCACTAGAGAGGAAAGACTTTGAAGGAAAAACCCCTAGCCCCCAGGGGAAATTAAACCATGGAAGTACTAAATTTCCTTTCAGAACTCATTTCCCACATCAAGAAAGTATCCTAGCACTGAGGAGGAACAATGGGTATCAATTATCTATTGGCCTTTTGATGTCAAGTCAATAACAATATACTGTGTTAAGAATCCCCAGGTCTGAAATCTATAGATTATAGATGGAAAGAAAGCAGAACAAGAGGGTTGTAAGAGGTGTATTCTTCTAGTATGTGCAGTGACTAAGAAGCATTTACACTGCAGAACCATAAGCCCATCCTCTTTTGCAGTGCAAGTCAGGTGCTACATAGCACTCACAAGATGTGGCTGTTGTTGTTTCTACTTCTTTGTAACATGGATGTTATCACGAGAGAAGTTAAGCAAAAATACATTTAAATTCATTTGAATATATGCATCTTCACTTCATGAAGAATGATGAAAAAGTTAATGTGTTATTAAATGAGAACAACTTTCTGATTCCCAACAGCAGAAAAACACAATAATTTTAGATAGAGAGCTTATGCATTTTTGCAACTTACCAGAAAATAGTGTAGGAAGCAGGGCAAACAGCATCTCATAGAATTTTAAATTAAGTCAACATTTGAAGAAGATAATCTGCAGTCTCATGTTGATTGTAGCATGCTGTACAATTGCCAAGTTCAGATAAACTTAAGTTCCTATCAATATAGGAATGAAAAAGAAAATATGGTCTATGTACGTTCTGGAATACCATTCTGTCTTTTAACAGGATGAAGTCATCATATTCAACAACATGGGTGAATTTGGATGATGTTATGTTAAGTGAAATAAGCCAACTACACATGTGTATTCTAAAAATAAGTGAACTGATGGAAATAATGATCAACTCAGAATAAGCAAAGAAAATGAAACAAATATAAGAGCAAAAATTAGTATTGAAAAAATACAAGTACCAAAGAAGTAAAAGGATAAAAATTTAATTTTGAAAGAATTTCAGAGCTCAACCACATCTATTCAGACAGAGTAAAACATAACAGGTAATGAAACATACATTTGCAACTCAAAGAAGAGAACAAGATACATCATATACCCTCTGAGCATTAAAACCAATGGCTATTGCAGAAAAATGATATGCCAGAAAATGACATAATACAAATACTCATGGTAAATGCATTTTTAAAAAATTTGACACGAAAAGGAAAAAAAAAAGATTTAAGGCCATATGTTAAGTAAACTAAATCAAACACAGAAACATAAATACCACATAGTTTGTCTTAATGAGAAATCAGAAGTATAAATGAGTGAAAGAACAAAATAAAAGATAGATAATAGCAAAATGGATGTGATCACAAAAAGATTTGTCATAGGAACAGGGAAGATGGCTCAGTGGAATAAGAGCTTCCCTGGCAAGCACAAGGGCCTGAGTTCAAGCCCTAGTTCTGCACAAAAAAAAAAAAAAAAAAAAAGATTTGCCATAGATCTTTGACAGGTGGAACTGGGACCAAGAGGGACAGAAGCAAGGAAAGTGAACCAAGTATTGAGATAAAATATTCCTAACATATATGATATATATGTCCATGGAATTCTGCTGTGATGCAGACATTGTTGTTCTTCCAAAGATTCATGTTTTGAAGGTTTGTTTCTCAATGTGGTGGCACTGGAAGCCAATAGAATATTTGAGTGGTAGAATCCAAGTAGATCTGGAGGTAATTGCGGACACCAGTCCCCTGGAATAAGTTATCATCATGAGAGTGAATTATTGCAAGTACCTGAGCCTGGCTTGGCCTGGCCTGCAACTGCTTGACTTCCTACTGGAGATTAATCCTGCTTTGCATGTGTTCTCCGGCCACGCCCACCTGCTGTTGTCCTCCTTCATGTGGTGACTTAGCAGAGGGCCCTCGCTAGAGCTGAGCTGGTGGAAGTGCAGTGCTTTTAACCAACAGAATTCTGAAGTAAGTAAAACTCTTGTTTCATAAAGATAGACTACAACAGGTATTTCATGTAGTAACAAATGCAATATAAAATTCATAATGAAAAATGAACATTGCACTGCAAGTGAGCAAGACTTCTGTAAATACTTCACACAAAATATTCAAATGTCTAATAAACATGTTTAAAAGATGATCAGAATCATTAGTTGTTAGAAATGTACAAATAACTCAAATTCCAAGAAGAAATTCCATGCATACTATAATGGCTAAAATTTTAGACTAACAAAAGGAAGTGCTGAAACAAATGTGCAGCACCTAGAACTTGTCCAAAGTTTCTGGTAAGCAGTGTGAAATGGAAAATTGTTTTATCATCATCTTTCAAAAAAAAATATATATAGCCTTCTCTGTCTGGCCATCCTTGGAACTTACTCAAAAGAAATAAAAATATTTGTCAGACAAAAACATAGACAAGAATGTGCATAGTAGCTTCTCTCAAACTGGAGACAACCTAAATATACAGAAAGTGGCAAACAGAAAAACAAAACTAATCAGAAAGAAAAGGATAAATTTTTAAATTAGACAATAGCATATAGGAACATATATATAAATTTATGAATGTATCTCATACCCATTCAACTAAATAAAGCTTAACATTCAGATATTTATGATATAACTTCATATTCATAAAGATTTTAGAAGACTAAGATAAGCCCTAGGAACAGTATTCATATAATGTCAGTTCCATGATTATGGATGTGGAATTTCCAGTAAGGAGGGTAAGAAAAACATTTTGAGATCACTGGATAGGGTGCCAATAAAGCCCTGTCTAGTCATAATTTTTGCATTTTATTGAGTATAAATCATGTATAAAGTCATTAAAAATTGGGGAGATAAATTAATAGATTACATTAATTGAATATCCTCTACATAAATAGGTCCTAGGCTCATTCCTCAATACACACTTTGGACCCATTGTACAGCCTCCTTGTTATTCTCTGATGCTTTTGAAAGACAATTTTGCATTCAGAGAATGAACTGTAGGAGAGTTCTCTAATTGATTTGGTCAGCAAACCCAAACTGCCCCTATTTAAAAAGAAACCAATTTGAGCATTCTATAACTGCATGCAGATCCTGATTTGCTTGAAGGGATCTGCCTAGTAATGCCATAATACATAATTCTGTTTCAAATGGGATTGTGGTTGCTGAGGCAGAGCAAAAACATTTGCTATGCTTATTTGCATTAACCAATAGTCAGACTGGCCTTGGGGCTCAAAGCTATTTGTGGAAGGCTCTATGGTCTACTGAGCTGATGAAATGACATGGATTTTCTGTACACATAGAGATAAGTTTTTGAAAACTATGATCACTAACTAATGCTGCAACAGAAAGATTTAGACAAGCCTAGTCTCTGATTAAAAAGAATTTGAAATATAACATGGATGATGTTGACATGGCTCAAAATGAAAGGTTTTTAAAGGACAGAAAAATTACTTAGACATACACAACATGGTATATTTCAATTTTCTGTGCATGTGAATTTTGATATATGATTCTATATGTAATTAGAATACAGAACGGTGGAAAACTATATCTTAATTAAAACAGTCAATTTTGTTTCTCTAGTTGGTTATGTTTGATTAAAAGCCAAGTATAGAACCAAAAGTGGAAATAACATCAAAACTTTAGGACATACTTGACATATTAGAATGTGGCCGCAAATCTCTTCGAAGGAACTTTCAACTTACACATTGAATCATGATTTTGTAAGTAAGTATCATCCTTTCTTATCCTTTTACTTCTCTAGAAAGATGCTAAGTTTATGGGGGAGACCAGGAAGTATGACTGGGTTTTATGATGCATGCTGGGAACATGGCAAGAGCCAAGGCAGTATGTTTACTTTATTTCAAAGCAGGTCCTCATCGCAGAATGTTATACATCTCAAACCTTATTCCAAATTATTTACAAGCTCTGTTTATATCTGTTTTCCTTGTATTACTTCAAAGCACCTGAAATGCTAAAGAGCAATGGGGAGTTGATATGCTAAGATGGAGAGGGAGTGTATTAGACATGGTTTTACTTAGACGAAAAGATATAATATAAGGAACAGATAGTAATGCAAGATGTACAAATGTATAAGGAATTACAAGATTGGCTTAAGACAGTCAGCCACAGAGTCAGATGAGGAAGTGTGCAGATGGCGTCTGCACACCTGAGACTGAAGGATTCAGACCCAAGGTTTGAAGCTCACTGCAGTGCTCTGTGCAAGTCTCTATCAGTCTGCCAATGGGCCTGTGATGGAAGGCTGAAGAGTCTATGATGGAAGCCGAAGGATGCAAGCAAGAGGCAGAAGAGACTGTGCTACAATCCAGGAGATAAAGTCCAAACCAAGTATAGAGACTGAAATTCCTCCAATGGAGTGAAACAGTGACCATGCCTTCCAACAGGAGTAACCTATGGAGGGCAGGTGATCAATGGAGTTTTAGCAAAGGATCCTGATGCCCCACTCCTGATACCAAATTTTGTCTTGCTTACTTTTTATTTGTTGCTGCGACAAAATATCTGACAAATAAAATAAAGGAAGGAAAGGTTTATTTAACTTACAGCTTGTGGAGGTCTTAGTCCCTGGCTCTGAGGCAGAGTGGCACATGACAGAGCAGCAGCTCATGGCAGCAGAAAATAGCAAAGGGCAAAAGGAAGGGCAGCAGCTGTGGCTCTTAGCCAGCCTCTCTCCCCACCTTATACAATAAACAAGCTACCCTGGGGCTGGGGGTGTACAATTCACATGATGTCTATGTCTTCCTGCACAGGATGAGGATGTTTATAAACTAAGAATTCTGGTTCTCTGCTGAGTCACTTAAGTAAACTTCTAAACTTCTCAAGTTGACAGTGTATTAACCAGTATATGGAGGACACACAGAAGTAAATCATTTATTCTGTTTGGAGTTACTGGTCTTCAGTGTCCACCTTTATTATGCTCCCAGCACAGGTCAAGCTTATCACAGGTTCTCCATAACTGTGCAGGGAGTGAATATTTTTAGCACCATGACCTGTAAATTGGCAGGCTTCTACAGCACGGTGGTTCTCAATTTTATTTGCACACTAATGTTCACAGCATGCCAGACCTCTAACCTGGCCAAATGAATTTGCATCTCTGTGAAAGGAGCCCAGGAATGTGGATGTTGCCTAAAAGTTTCTTTGTTGAATAAATACACAGCCAAGCCGCACAGCAACCAAAGGAACAGCAATACCTATGAGGACAGAAAGAATTCTTAAGGAAAAAAATATCTTAACTTTGGAGTAGATAGGTTCCTTATTATTAGATGAGGAAGTATGTAGATTTTAATCCTGTCCACCTGGTACTCCTCCAGAATCATAAGAGCTACTGAAGACATTTCTGTTTTCTTCCAATTTTTTTAATATTAAAGTGAATAATTTTTTTAAAAAATACATAATTTAAAGCAAGATGATAGAAAATCAAACAATGGTTGTTATATTACATATTGTTATCTTCAGAGTAGTTATTCAGATATAAGTATTCATGATTGGTCAAAATAATGTTTTTTTAAATTAAGTATTGACTATTCCTTTCAATAAACCAATAGAAAACTGTGGTACAATTATCTTAGCTATTGTGTATGTGTGTGTGTGTGTGTGTGTGTGTGTATACCCTTCTTTTCTCATTTCTTTCTTTTCTCCTTTCCCTCATCCCAGTTGTTCTTTCATTTTGAACAATTTCTTTCCTTTTCACAATATCTACTGTACCTTTTGGATTTTGTCTATTCTTTCAATTCCTTACACTTGGTAGACAACACAGTGCTGACACATGTGAGTCTGATTCATTTCACTTATGAGTGTGTTCTCTAGTTGCATCCATTTACTTATAAAAGGGCCAGGAATATACCTCAGTGGAATAAGTTCTTGCCCGGAAAGTGCAAAAAAAAGAAGCATTTACCTATAAAAGCTTCCACTTTATCTTGCTTTATAGCTCTTCCTGCATATTTTTCCAGGAGAAGTGAAAGCATTATACCACAATGATATATGTGTACCTATGTTTATAGTAGCACAATTTCTTATATCTAAATCTTGAAAACAACCTAAATGTCTATCACATGAGGAATGGATAAAAAAGATGTGATATTTTTCTTTCAAGTTTCAGAGCTTCATTATGATACAAGTTGGATTAGAGGAACCTTGCCACTGTAAGTGTTCTTACAAGACTCCTAGGCATTTCTACATCGTTTAATACCAACTTGCTGACCAGGGATGTAGTCACGCTATTGTCTTACACTCTGTTCTAGCCCTAGGGCAAGAAATTGTGCGAGGCAAAGGTACAGTGGGATGATGGCCCTCAGCTCTCTGTGTCAAGTCTGCCCAGACAACTGATAGTCCTTGCTTTGGCTTCGGTGGCATGGGTTGAACAGTTGTTGTAAGATTTTAAAAACTTACATTAACTAGGATATATCACATCACCCTAACCTGAGGTAAGGAAGAAAGTATAAAAATTACCTACTGTAGCATGCACACATGGAAGGAGCTGGACTATTTTCATACCACCTTCATTCTCTCCAGGTTATGTTCTCCCACTCTTGAGTGCCAACTTCTTTTTGTATTTTTGACCCATATAAGGCATCTTTTTAAAGAGGAAAAAATAACACTGAATATCAACAAAGAAAAACATCCTAAAAGAGGATTGTATTTCCTTCTGGCCTTTGGAGTCTTTTCATGAAAAATGTTTAAAAAGAAGCAAAATTGCCCTAATTCTGCAGAAGAAGTTTTGAATCAGTAATTTTCTTTCATTTTTCAAAAAAAAATAGTTTTGCTCAGAAACAATTATCAATGAGACAGTTTCATAACTGATTACTGGCACGTTATATATCATATAGTTTTGTCACAGTGGTTATTCACTGTACACGATGCAGACATGATACTGTGTCTCAAACACTATTATAACAAACCTCTCTATTCACTGAGTTAAGAGAATGAAGGTATATATCTATCCTAACTATTTTGAATATAGATACAAAAAGGTCATTCATTTCTATCCTACTTTTTTGGTTAGTTTTGTCAGAGATGGGCATTCTGTTGTCATTTAAATATTGTAGGTGCTTGAATTCAGCAGAATCTCCCAATATAGTCCAGTAATCCATAGTAGTAGTGGGTTTTCCATAAGACTGGCGATGTTCAAAGTTGATTGACTGACCATATCAGTTACAAAAGTAGTTTTCAAACTAAGATAATCTCCTTACACTTCTACCACATATTCCAAGTTCAAGACAAGTTCGATTACAATGTGCTAAATACTGCCATTTTAAAAAACAACATTTTATATCTTTAAAGTGATTATGTTTCAAAGTACTTCATTTATAGCATAACATGGGTACTTAGATGGTTTAATTTTTCTGGAGAGGTAATGACATGATTTTTCTATTTATGAATTTTCCAATCCCAAGCACTATTACACAGAGACTTTACCTCAGTTGTATATTTCATTATTTTATTCATTTAACTTTCTTTTCTTTATTTTTATTTTATTTCATTGAGAAACAAATATCAATGAGACAGTTTCAAAGCTGATTAATAGGACGGTTTCAATAATTAATACATTTTACATTGTTATCTTCCTACTGGTCATCCACAGTACAAGAAGCACACAGGATATCTTCTCAAAACAGTATTACTATCAATATTTCTCCTCATAGAATTGAGAAAATATAGCTGCATATCTATCCTAACTATTCTGTATATACAAATACAAAATGGCTTTTCCTTTGTATCCCCTTTTTGGTTTACTCCTGTCAGAGATGGATATTTTATTGGCATTTAAATATTATAGATGCTTGAATTTAGCAAAATACTCCATCACAGTCCAGCGGTCCACAACAGTAGTGGGATTTCCACAGAAGTTGTTGACTAGAGCCTTTTACAGGTCAGCATATTAATATGGCTTTACTTTATATACATCATTTTTATACTTTTCTGCTAGATGGTTAAGACCAAGATAAAGCAAGATCTATATAAAAAGAAATGTATCTTTTGTATCTAATAAGGTCAGTCAAGCCCTCTCAAGACTTACCCTGAAGCCCAGTACCTTACTTTGTATATCGCTCTGTGAAAGCCTGAGAGAACGTTTTCTCTCCATCTGACTCTCCTTATGCACACTATAGATCATCAGTTGCATTCCTCTATGGTTTCATAATCTTCTTGATCAGAAAATCTGGGGCACAACTGAGTTACATGATGTTACAGTACAGGTTCTCCTATGTCCTGAGTCTTCACTGACCTTGAAAGGCTAGGGCCAAAATGTTGGCTGTCCTTACAACCCTTCCTTTTCTCCAATTTTTGATCTGGAAACTTAGGTTGTTAACTTTCCAGAAGAGAAGCTGATTATTACCCTGTAACATGTGCAGTTCAGTTTAGGGTAAAATCATTTAAATTTCTATTCAAATTTCCATTTATTATGTAAGTTATTTACAGGGTTTTGCATTTCCATTATCTTTATTTTAGTCTTTTATCCTCTTTCACTGGTTTCTGTTCTATATATCTATGATTCTTCCATTCTTACTGTACTCTCCAATTTTAGATAACCATATATATATATATGGTTATATATATATATAAAATATTTTAAATTAACCAAGTATAAACTTTTCTGTCCCTAAAACACACACACACACACACACACACACCACCAGTATCACTACCACCACCCAAATACACGCAGAGTATCACTGTTTGGCTCAGTTCTATTTCCTGCAGCTTATTAAACATACTCGAATCCTCAAATCTATATATTTTAAACCTGTGAGTAAAGTATAAAGAGAAAACTTCTGGCATAATAGCTTTCTGCTCTTCTTTTATTTTGGATTTTGTTTTTATCTCAAACTATCTTAGTTGGATTTAGTGTAGAGGTAGATGATTTATGGAAGACACAGAGCAGAAGAGGGAAATAAGACATCTCCTCTAATAATATAATCCCAAAGAAACTGTGAAGTAACTCTTCAGTGGCCATCCCTAATTCCATTTTCTCCAGAGAGTCCATTTTGGGAGCATGTACTGAGTAATTTTTTCTCAGTGTTTCATAGGGTAATAAATTTCTTTTGGAAAACCTGGCCTAGTTCTCTCAAATGTAAATGAATTCAAAGGAACCACACACACAGCTGACCACAATCCAGATGAAACTGCTGCTCAAGCAGTCCCACTACAGGGAAGGTCAACCCTACTTTATTTATACCTCCAGACCTTTAATATGCTTTTGCTCAATCCCATAAAGACTGATTGAGTAGTTGCTTGCTGAATCAGTAAATTTGTTTCCAAATTTACTCTTTTAATTGTGTGTTTTAGTTCCTTAGGACATATGTGTAGTATCCAATGTTCACATTCCCTGTGGGAAGTTAATACATGTGTACCACGCATTCCATTTCCTTGTACCATCCCCTAGCCTTCTCTTTCCTCCAATCCCCTTATCTAAAACTGAACTGGAAGCAAAAACTGAGTGCTAAAACAAAGCCCTTGATCTCAAGAAACTGAAGATGTGTAAAGATAAGCATGCACACCCGGGGTGCTCATGTGACTTCACATGTACAGTGCAATATCAGGAAAAGGAATTACTCAGAGACTAAGGTACAAGGGATGTCATAAAAGAATGAACGTGTAAATAGAGACACAACTAGAGTATGGGAAAAGTAAAGGTGAAAGATAAAACAAAGGTGAAAATATGATTATCCTTCTCATTTTATCTTCTCTTTAATTCATTTCATTGGAGACCTTAGAGATACAAGTGACTTCTGTTTTGAGAAGCATCTTTTCCTTTGCTTTAGGCTGTAACAAGACATGATTATAGGATAAAGGAATTTCTTGTTCAAGAAACTGAGGATGGATCAAGATAAGGAGATGGGGGGAAGTGAAGGCTAGGGGATGACAAAAGGAAATGAGGTGTGTGGTACACATGTACTAACTTCCCACAGGGAATGTGAACATTGGGTTCCACAATATGTCTTAAGGAACTAAAATAAACATACAATTAAAATAGTAAATCTGGAAACAAAGCATCAAGAAGCGCAGCAGAAGGCTTCCCAAATTCCTCCTTCAGCTACCTAAATCTGTCCTTATTGTAGCTGATACAATGTTTGAAGAAAATTACCCTAAATATATTTGCTTTATAAGTTTTATGTAATAACCTGAAGTTTTGAATATGTTAACCCCATATGACTCTTAACTCATGTGCTTTATATTGTCCAATATATTTACTTAAATTCATTATGATTTCTATAAAGCCCAGGTGTGTCCATTTTGCTGTTAAGTAGACCAGGGTTATAGATACTGCCATTAAAATGCAACTTTTGCTTTTTGGTCTCCAATCTGAATTTCTTCATCTCTGCAGTTCCTTCCATAACCAGAACTATGTAGGACTAGTTCCTCTTGAGAGATTTATTTGGGAACTTAACTAAGCTAGCATTTCATTTTCCGGGATGCCCCTCATGGCATAACTTTTGATTGGCATGGGCCACAAGAGATCATTCATGAGTGATTGAAAACAGGACAAACGTAACAGAGTTCATGCTTTTGATACTAGGAAAACCCAGAACAGGCCAAAGATCCTTTCTCAGTTTAAGCACATATTTGCCCATTTCCTGGCCCATTTTTTGATAAGGGAATAGCATCTAAGCTAGTAACAATTCAAATTTCTTTGATGTCTTATATCAGAATCTTTTCTATAAAGTTTCTGAAAATTTGACCTGGGAAGATGTAGAAGATCAGTGCAGATTCTATTCCACTGTCCTGTCTTCTGTCATTATTACTAATTGTACATTAAGATTCCGTCACTTAAGATACACCTTCCCTTCCTGATTTCCTGTCATCAGAGTTCAGGATTCCAATAGAGAAGAGACAATGCTATTGACATTTTAGTTCAATATGGTCAGAGTCTTAGAAGTCTACAAATATATGGTAGACAGACCCACAGACAGACAGTGTCAGGCCAGAGTGCCATAAAAAATACAATATACTATGTAATGCATAAACAACAGATATATATGGATGACAGCATTAGACGGTGAAAAATACCATATCCAGCCACCAGCAAATTCAGTGTTTGTTGAGCATTTGTTTTCCAGAGGGGATACTTCTTACCATATTTGCACAAAGCAGAAGGCAAAAAGAAGCAACCTAGAGCCTTCTTCTGTTCAGTACATGTTTGCAGTTCTTACTCTTTACAATCATCTTGGGAAGTAGATACAGCTATAAAATAGAGCTTGACCTTTTTTTTAATTCCCTTCTCCTCCCCTCCTACCTCCTGTCCTCCTCCTCTACATCTACTTTCCTCATTTTCATTTTTGTAGATATTACTAATTTTATTTTATGATGGACAATATTACATTAATGAAGTTATTAGGCTCTTGTAGAAATCATACCTTTTTCACTTATTTCCCCTTCCTCTCTGCCTTTAGCTATGTTCTCAGAGAACTTTTCCATTTACAAGGAATCTATCCTTTTGTCTCCTTCTATTCATCTTTTATTGTGATCTTTGTACTTTACCTTACTCAAATGAGAGACACTATATTGTATCTAAACTTGTGTCTCTGATTTATTTCACTTATCATTATATGTGTCACGTATATTCATTTTCCTATCAATGCTTCAAATTTGCCCTTTTTATAGCCAAATAGCATTCCATTATGTATAAAGACTAACTTGATTGTTCATACCTGTACAGATTGCTTTCAGGATCTACCAATGATGAATTGTGCTGCTACACACATTGGTGTGCACGTGTAGTCACAGTGTGATGTATTTAGGCTTTTGGGGAAAGGGGATGGCTGGTTCATGTGGTATTTCTAATTTTATTTCTTTGAAGAATTTCCTTAATGCAAACCTTTTGTAAAGAACAATGTTCTTATTCATGATGGTTAAGCACTCATGACATAATCAATTTCCAAAGAGTCTATCTGTTAATACTAGCTCACTGGATGTGGGGCATCAACAGATGCGTTTGGGAGGTGCACACTTATTAAGAACACAGTAGATAGCTAACACACACATTTAGATAGAAGATAGATAGATGGATAGATAGATAGATAGATAGATAGATAGATAGATAGATAGATAGAGATTCTGGCTCACTTTCATCAGGTTCAAGCTTCTTTTATCTCTTTTTCATTTTGTATGTTGTTCTCCAGTTACAATGCTGAGATAAGTTTCTTGACAGAAGAAGCCTAGAAGAACTATTGCTGAGCACCAAATGACAGGGCTTAGCATGTAAAATGCACCAAAGTTGCTTGTTGTTAAGTATATTTTGCCTTTCCTTGACACATTTATATGTACACACAACAGTCCCCAACAAAGGCAAGTTCTCCTATACCACTGAAGAATTTCATCCTTTGAATCATTTTGTTTGTAGTAATAATCTAGTAACTACAACCTAGTCACAATGTTGTGCTTACTAAATGCTAAAACTTGCAGAAATTAACTAATTAAATCTTTATGACAATCCTAAGGGAGCCACAACCAGGCTGAATCAAGCCTGTGCTCTTAATCACCCGCTAGCCTGCTTTTCAATGTCATGGTTTATTATAACTACATTTTATAACCTCTAAAATTACACTAACCAAAATTTCCACCCAATGAAACTTCTATTTGTAGAATTCATCTTTTTGAGTAATGCATATGTTAGAGTCCCAACAGGATACAGATGGCACACTCGAAATAGGATAACTGAGGAGAACATATTCACAAAGAGACTGTTCATAAAATTGAAGGTGAGGAAACTGCAAGGAAGAACACTGTAAGCGATGGCCCAGAAGTATCTGCTTTGCTACCACTGCCAGGTCCTCAGAGAACAAGGAAGGCCAAGTTTTAGAATCAGGAAGGAGAACATTTTAGAGTAAACCACTGTGCAAAGCCGGAGGTTACATGTAGCTTAAAGTGACCTGTACAATAAATCCAGGAAAATAAATACTGCGACTTCCCCCCTTTCTCTCTAATCTCCTCTTGGAGCTTCTCCTTAGCCAACCCAAATGAAACACAAACTCATGCAACCACTGATGTCATTCATACAGGTCAGCAGAGCTAGAAGGCAGGGCAGAAGCAAGATTGAAGCATGGTGAAGTTATCAGTGAGGTCTGCTTCACAATGTTACCAAATAAAAAACACAAGGTAGCCCATATACCCACAATAGTCTTCTTCCCTGTGGTCTCAAATACTTGCCTTTCAAAGATAATTAAAAACCTATAAACCAAGAAAGCAATACAGATTCTTTCTCTGCCAAGCAATTAAGATAACTATATATCATATATGTAAAATTTGATTTTAAAGTTAAAGTTGAGATCTCCTTGATCATAGAAGAATTGCCAAACAATTTCTCTGACAAGTAACACATACTCATGACTCAATTCATATCCAAATGCATCCTGATAACAGCTGGTTTTGCCTAAGGTTTAACTGTGTCCCTGAAAGCAAACCTCCAGATAATCATGTCACACAGAATAAGAGAGCATTCTTTTTTTCTCTGCACATTGCAACCCATGGATTTTGGATATTGGACACATGCCATGCATTTTACATTAGCTCTGTGGCAAATGTCTAGAGTTAAAATCTGAGCACCACTGCTCATTAGCCTTTTCAGGAGCTTGGAGACAAGAATTGGAAAGGTACAGCTCAGAGAAATAATTCTCAGTGAGCAAGTAGCAATTTGCCAAGCAGACAAAAAAAAAAAAAAAAAAAAAAAAACCTGAGCAAGAGGGAGGAGAAAACCCAGAGAAAGTTGTCTGAGTTAATGAACCAAGGTCTGAGTCTATGACAGAAAGGGAAGAGTAATAAAAAAAAGTGAAGAACTTGCTACAAAATTCGAAAGGAGAGCTGTGGATAGGATTCTATGAGTTTTGGCTATAAATTCGCTGCTACATATCACCAACACCAGAAGAGAAAGGTGGAAGTAAGCAGCTGGGGTGTGAGCCACGACTGTCCAGACAGATGGTGAGGAGGGACGATCACCAGGAGACCAAGTCAGCACGTCGGCCCTGTTCAGAGAGGGCCAGGTGCCCACTCCACCATCAAAGCCCCTGCCAGCAGGGGAGAAATGCATCCAACTGAAAAGGTATTACACAGCTAAAGCAGATCCCTGTTAAAAGATCAGTCCATAACTGCCAGACCTCAGCTCTTCCATCTCCTGCAAAGCAGCCTCTTCTGATTTGTCCCCAAGTACAAGGCTGCTGTGAGTGCACACTGGTGATGAGGTCACCAGCTTCTTCTGCTGTACACCTTATATCATAAAATTTGGAGCAGATGAGGGGCTTTCATGGATTCTAGTTTATTTCCCCAAAGTCCCAACTGCTCTTTGTTGATTCTAGTTTCCTTTCCTCTCCCTGCTTCCCTCTTCAGCATCGTTTCCCACAGCTAACATATGTGAGTCTTATTCCTTTCATGCCCAATGCCTTGCATAAAGAAAATACTCTGTAGTGGTGACTACTATAATTTCATAAGATTTGACTAAAACCTAGATCATATACACAGACACTTGTAGTTTTAATAATTAAAGCTGTCTTGGCTCCTCCCAATTTAAAAAAATAAATTCATGAAAAATATTCAATTCAAAAGTCAAGGTTTGTTATGACCTTCAAGGTAACTTTTTGCTGTCAAGGTAAAATCTGAATGTGAGCAGGTGATCCCTCATCCTGGACACAGTAGTGTCTGTCCACCCTGGAATCCACAGGTCACTTGGATAAACACAGAGTCCACGAGAAACTGGAAATATGTTTCCACACCCTCTTGCTGCCCATTTTGCTCTCAAGTATTGTGCTCTATTATCTTCAGCACTTTCCAGAAAATAAGCCTAATATGGCAAGGTCAACACGTTCAAAGTTCTCAAGTTGAACCTAAGTTACATGGATGTTTTCCTTAGCTTCAGGCTTTTGGCACAATGGAGTAGCTAGAGAATTCCTGCCTTCACACATTTTCTCTTGCTTTCCCAAAGTTCCCTCTACCAGCACAGACTCTGACCTTTCTTTTATTAGTGAGGAAAGGGCGTATCCGTTTCATTACAGCCTTTTCTTCTCCTCATATAACTTATATAAAAACTCTATTATCTGACTCAGCCAGGCTTGGTTCTCATTAGAAGAAGGATGCTTTTGGAATTTAGAAAAATATCTTCTCTCTCAGTAAAGCATTGCTCTAAAGACACTGTCCCATTTGGGATACATAAAATGCCAATTTGAAACTAGAGTGAGGAATGATTTCTTTGTTCAAGGTCTCCTTGAAACAAATAAATAAATAAATAATATGCCTGGATCAATGTCACAGAGTAGTTAAGTCCTCAGCACAACTCAGAATAAAAATACATTAAGTAATATATCAATATTACTATCACATTATACTTCACACTGTTTTAATTGTGATATGCAGTAGGTAATAAAAATAATAGATGAAAATGCAATAATGCAATTCTTAAGCCTACAATTGCTTAAAATTGAGGAGACCAGGCCACGGGTTGGTTGAATGCACATGTGTCTGATAAGAATTGTGTTTGGCTGCTGGTGAGAGTGACTGGAAATTCAAAGACTATAAAAGATGGAATTGTACTTTCTCTTATGGATTACAAACAAAAGAAGATAGGCAGTCCAGGCTGACTTGGCCATTAGGGACTGAAGCTGCTTCTGTCTTTGGCCTCACCATACCAAATCTATCTTTTTCATTCTAAGGGTCAAATCATCATCCAAACTATGGCTGAAGCTACAGCCAACACATCTGCATTCCAGGCAGGAGGCCAGGATTGTGAGGGGAAAGCCAAAAGCCTTTGCCTGAAGCTCCATCCAGTGATGGCTCTTTTACCCCATTGATTACCTTTACCTTACAGGGATACTGGGAAACATATTATTCATCTGAAATAATCACCCCATATCCTGTTATAGATGCTCAGTGGTCTTTGTGCTATAATTGCCATGCCATACCTTCACCAGGTTGCCATCTATCCAGGTTCTGTCAGGTCATCCTCAGTGACAGGGCAGTCTGCCATGATCCACAGTAAGCCAACGCAGCCCTTTCCTATCTCAAGCTGAAAGTGTCTTCATGATGCCCCCACTTCAGCATAACTCTGCCTTATGACCCTGATGAGAACAAGTGGGGAAGGAGGTATTCTCTTCCACATTCGCCCCTCAGATTCTGAAAGACAAATATTATTTTGTATCATTTGACCAAATTGGCTTCATCTGAAATAGTCTATGCTAATTCTCTCTTCAACTTGTTTCACTTTGGAAAAGCTTTTCTTGATATATTGATCTAAGCATTGAACATAGTACTCTGTTTTCTTTTTTTTAACCAGTTCTAAGGAACTGATTAAAATAATCAGTTTTCTCAGTCAATTACTATATTGAGCTTCAGTTGCGTTCATGTAGACAATGGTGTTAATACAGATGAATTTATATAGAATTGGGAATTCTGACGTATTAGATTGACTGTGCCTTTACATTTTAACATATGCTATGCTGCACAGTGGTCTACTATTATTCAAATGAAGAGCTAACTATAAACACATAGACATGCACAAATGAAGACTACATACACACAGTGTAGTTGCATTATTGGGTATTTAATTGCATATCTTAGAATAAAAATAATATGAATAAGAAGACAAGAAAATACTCTTAATTAAATACTTATATTACTTCTCATTCAGGCTTAGTTTTCCCTTTCTGAAGCCTGGACCAAATCCTCATGTTGCCATATGCTGCTTGAAATTTGAGTAGTATGCTTATTTCTATCTGACTTGGGAATGGCACTCAAGAGGAACTAAGTACCTTTGACTTAAACGACTGAGTACAAATTTGGAGGAAAAGCATCCCCAGGTACACATGGAAGAGACACACACATGCTGCTCAGCTGTAATTGCTGGAAGCCTGGTTGCACTGAAGACTAGAAATACTGACAATAGATTCATACATAAAAACTAAAAGTGGTGAACCTATCAATCTTTAGGTCCCACCAAGGAGGCAAAGTGGATAATATTCTCAAACGTGTGGCTGTTGTTGATCTCTTCCTTCCAGAGAAATCCAGCCAATTTCATACAGCCAAGTCACAGAGAGTACATCAACCCAGCTATTGCAATTCACCAGTGGCCTTCTGACTGCATGGTGGAGGATTTGGCATTGCTTATTCCCATTAAAAGGAAACAGAAGTGTTCATCAGAGCAAAGACACTAAATACTCCCTTACCTATCAGAGAAACAAACCACAAATATATGTGCCCTTATGTCATACATTTGGCACATTCCCAGAAGAAACTCTGCCTACTGAGGCTATTACATGTGAAAGAAGCTGTGATTCATATCTTTGTGGATTTTAGCTGGTTAATACTGGAGTAATTTCTGTGTGTATAAGTTCCAAAGTATGCAATTCAGTAGAAAAAGTAAGCTTTATATGCTGAACTCCAAAATAAGTAACTGGAGTATAAAAATAATCAAAACACTATTCCTGCTCTCAAACATCTTCTGATGCAGAGGCAGTAATAACATAAGGATGAAAAATTTGAATATTATGTCCTTCTCCCAAGTTGGCAAACAAGCTTAAACCATAGCAATGGTGAGTACACATGAAAAAATAGTTTTCGTTGGCAAGAGAACAAAATTTATTAGCAACAAGCCTAAATATTAGGCCTTGGGTTCAAATCACTGCACTATAAAAAAAAACTTAGATTTACTAGATGGCACATTGGATATAGCAGCTATAATCCCAGCCGCTTGGAAGGCTAAGGCAGGAGGACTTCAGATTTGAGCAACTTGATGAGATCTTGTCTCGAAACAATTTTTAAAGGGATTTGGATGCAGTTAAATGGTGCAGTGCATGCCTAGCACATGTAATGCTCTGATACAGGTGTTTAAATAATGTCATCATTATGGTGTTCTGGTTTTAGGTCTCCTCCAGGCTGGATCTCTTCCCAAGGTGTCTGTAAGAGCCATTTATCATTCCAGGCTTAAATGATTTTTTGTGTCCTCATGATTTCAAGAAGAAAATACTCCTTTAAAATGATTCCATCAAAAATCATGGAAAGAGACTGAATGCAAGAGGGAAGGACTTGTGAAAGATCGCTTTCTGTGTCCCATTTAGTCAGGAGTGAAGTGGAGATTCTGAAAGAGAGGAACTGCTGGACAGAACAGGCAGGCCCTTATCAGATGTGGGAACCCCCACTGCCAACCCCGACCCCAGCCCTAGGTGTATCCATCCACCTAGGCCAAGCCAACAACATATCTTGCTTTACCTTGGCACACAGCAGCACAGGGATGAACGAATCAACCGACCTTATCTCAGATGAGGACAACACCTAGGGAGGGAAGCAAGCAATCAGACCCTGTAACTGTCTGCATGAAGTCCTGAAGTCCACTGGAGCACAGATGATAACCACAGCCTGGGGTGAATGGGCAGAGGGGCCTCTAGTTCAAGAAGAGCACCTCAAAATCTCATAGGCTCTAAAGTTAGGCAGGGAAGATTGTGATTGGCTGGATCCAAAGAATGTAGACCTTTGGAAGAGGCCAATCATTGAAAGACAAGATTTATTTATTTATTTATTTATTTATTTATTTATTTATTTATTAGTGAGGCTCTACAGGATCTACAGGGTCTCAGGGTCTCAATACCTAGATCAAACTCATGTTCAGCCTCCCAAAGAGCTGGGATCATAGGCATGTGCCACCACACCCAGTCTCAATCACTGTCTCAGCATGCCCCAGGGGTGGGGCACATCTGGGACACAGCACATCTGGGATTGAGCCCCAGCAGCTGCAGCTGCCAAAGCACACTGCTTAATCTTCTGAGCCATCTGGCCTGTCCTTAGAATAATATCTTTATTTAGTAATATGGTCATCCACTACGTAAATAATTATTGAATTTTTGATATAATTTAGGTATAAAAAATAAGATAAGTAAGCAGCTACACTCTTAATTCACTGATAAGAGATATCTGCTAAAATAATATCTGCAAATATAATATCATGTATGCACCTTGTACAATACCAAAACGTTATGGAAACAGTTTTCAATGTATTAATTCATCGAATCTGTATGGTTAGGGTGTCTTGAAACTGTCTGATTGACATTTGTATTTTAATAAAATAAAAATAAATGAAAAAAAATAGAATAATATCTTTAAATCAATATTTTTTTCTGTTTTTGTTTTGTATCTCTCCTCTTTATTTTATTTTATTTTTTTGAGATTTGGAATTTTATTTTTGTCTCTTTTCTCTTTTAATTTACTTCTATCTTTCCTTTATTTGTGTATGTTACTCTACTGATTTTTCTTTTTGTTGTTCCTTCCAGTTATTTCCCAAATTTATTAATTTCCTTTTACTCCTCAAAATGAATATTTATCTCATTTTACTCTCCCCTTTTTCATATCCTATTCATTAAGTTTTCAAATATTTTTCTATTCTTTAATTCTCCACGCTGTCTTCTTCCACTAGGAGGACTGGTAGGTTTTCTAAATCACTAAATAAATGATTATCTTTATGTGATCACTGTTATATACTGTTCCATTGTTAGTAGAGATAAAATTGTTTCATTTAACATGTATGTATTGGGATCAAAAATAGGTCAATATTGGGTTTCTCGTAGTATTCATACTACAATGACATATTTCCTTCCTACACACAAAAAAAGGGCAACATGAGGAGATCAGCCAAAAAATGCCTCCATGAACTCTTTCTCCTCTCCAAGGTGATCCATGGAACATTAAAGGGGATGAACCAAAAGCCATGCAATCATTCAAAATGTTGTCTGGGGAAGAGACAAAACAGACCAGTAAGATTTTTGGCAAGCTCACAGAAGTTCTAAATAAACAAATATCACAACAAATTTTTAAAAAATGATCAAGTCTACTCCAAGGTGATCCATGGAACATTAAAGGGGATGAACCAAAAGCCATGCAATCATTCAAAATGTTGTCTGGGGAAGAGACAAAACAGACCAGTAAGATTTTTGGCAAGCTCACAGAAGTTCTAGATAAACAAATATCACAACAAATTTTTAAAAAATGATCAAGTCTACAGAAGATACTAAAGAAAATCAAGCAGAGCTAAACAAAATTATATAAAACATAAATGACCAGCATAGCAAAGAATCTGAGTCCATAAAATAGCTCCAAATAGAAATTCTAAGACTAACATTTATATCAAAATATAAATAGGAAAAGTGATAAATGTGAAGATAAAGTGTCAGAACTAAAAGACTGGGCTTTTGTCAGTGACCAGTGAAGGTACTAGAGAGATATTTTAAGGAAAAAGAAGACATAAAAAAAATGAAACAAATTGCTCCTAGATGATATGAATAAAATTAACTCAAGATTAACTGGAATTAGTGAAAATTAGAAGGCAACAAAAATGCCTGTTCAGCAGAAAACTTTCCAAATGAGGAAAAAGAATTTGACATAGAGACAAGTGAAGCATGTGGAACCCCAAAATAACCCTGATCAGAAAAGAACTACTCCTTGTTACAGCATAATCAAAATCCCAGAAGTTCAACACAAGTAAAGAATCTTAAGGGGATTAGAGAAAAGCAATAAATCACTTATAAATGTAAACCAAGAAAAATTACAGAAATCTTCTTAACATAAATATAGCAAAATAAAAAGGACAAAGAAAAAATTCAGGTTTATTGAAAGGAAGAGTTAATTTTTAATTATTTGACCAAAATTGTGTACCTATATCTGGTTATCTAAGCAACAGATTGACAACCAGATTTTGCAGTGTAACACCCATTATTAAGTTGTTATTCTTAGAAATTCTGTACCATTTGTATTGATGTATATTGCTTTGTTTCTGTTACTTGGTTTTCTTTTGCTTCTGCTTTTAATCTTAAAAAATATGTCGGTTTCTAGCACTATGGACAACCACTAGGAAGATAACAAGGTAGAAAGTATTAATTATTGAAACTGTGCTATAATTCAGTTTTAAATAAATAAGTTAAGCATACAGCTACGTTCTCTTAATTCATTGATTAGAGACACCTGCTCTAATAGTGTTTATAAGTATAACATGTATCTTGTACAACAACAAACCACTATGAAAACAATATGCACTGTATCAATTATTGAATCTGTCCTGTTAATTTGATTTGAAACTGTTGATTTGAACATTGCTACTTGTTCTTCAATAAAAAAATAAAAAACAATAAAATCCAAACCTCTGAACATAGTTTGCAATTCTAGAAAGAAAACTAGCCCCCAAATAGAAAGATCCTGAGATCTTATAAGGAAGTGCTTCAAGCCATAAAAGAAAATAATCTCCATCCCAGAATGATATATACTGCATAACTATCTTTCAAACTTAATGGAGAAATATGTTATTTACATGGTAAAGAGCACCTATGAAATTCGATTTTTTTTTTTTTCTTTTTTGCAGAACCGGGAATTTGAACTCAGGCCCTTGCTCTTGCCAGGGAAGCACTTAATCTACTGAGCCATCTCTCTGGCCCCATCTATGAAATTCTTGACCACCAAAGGAGTACTCTAAAAAATTCTCAAGAATATCCTCCAAAGAAAATAAAGCTAAAAATGACAAGAGATCTAATAGAATGAACACACCAAGCAGGAACACACTAAGTAAAAGGAAAGGCCAAGAATCAACAGCAGAAAACGAAGACAATCATACCAATGACTCAACACATATCATCAGTAGCTCTCAATGTTTTGTTCTCAAGGCTGGCCGGATAGCTCAGCAGACTAAAGGACCTGCAAGCAGGTGCAGCAAATGCCTGCTGGGCTAGTCCCGCCCCAGGGGCTCGCTGAGATAGCAATTGAGACTGGGTGTGCTGATGCACACCTGTAATCCCAGCACTTGGGAGGCTGTAAACAGGCGAATCACTACAAATCCGATCTAGTAGTGAGACCCTGTAGATCCTGTAGACCCTTCCCTAAGTACAAAAAAAAAAAAAAGAAAAGAAAAAAAAGTTATTGCTCTCAAGTCCCTAATCAAATGATAGACTGACTCAAGAAATAAAATGTAATAGTAGATTTGTGTATGAGAAATACATTTATCCCCAAAAAGATATCATAAGCTGAAAGTCAAAGGGTAGAAAACAATTTTCCATGAATCAAGAACAGAAAAGGTTGTAGCTATCCTATATTTTAAAAAACTGGACTTCAGTTTAAAAATTGATTAAAAGAGGCAAAAAGGTCTCTACATATTGGTCAAGGTAACAATTGAAAAGGCAGCAATAGCAATTATTAAAATTATTAACATGCATACACAACCAACATCATAAAAAAAAGTACCACTAAACCTAAAAGATCAGAAAGCATAAATACAGTTGTAGAGGGGAACTTCATATTCCACAATTACACATAGATAGGTAAACTAGACAAAATATGAACCAAGAAATAGCAGAGTTGAACAAACTGAAAAAAAAGGCCATAGTTGTAGTGTTCCTCCAAACAACCAGACTACACAGTTTTCAGCAGCACACAGAGCTTTCTCCAGAACAATTCGCATGCTAATCAATAAAGGAAACATAAGTAAATATAAAACAATTGAAAATATAATATCAAGAAATTTCATCAGATCACAGTGCAATGAAACTGGAAATCAATGGAAAAAAATTATGTAAATACATTAAAAACTAATCAATAGGTATGCTCTAAAATGAACAATTTGCCACAGGAAAAAAAATGAAAGAATAAATAAGACGGTTTCTAGAACTAAATGATGATAATGTACCAGTACATCCCATAATTTCTGAGACATAGAAGAAAACAATTCTTAGAGGGAAGCATACACCTGCGAAACACACATCCCCAAAACATAGCAAGTCCATATAAATAAACAAATGAGGTACCTAAAGTTTCTAAGAAAACAAAAGCAACTCAATCCCAAAGCTAGTGGAAGGAAAAAAATTACAAAGGTCAGAATAGAAATCAATTACATTAATACTAAAAATCAATAGATCAGAGAGATATTTTTAAAAGAGTGAATAATAAAAAAGCACTTAACTCATCCAATAAGAAAAATGGTATTAAGATACTCAAATGAACATAATTAAAAATGAAAGAGGTGGAATCAAAATTGACAATGCCAAAATTACAAAAATTACTAACGATCATGTTACTTAACAAACATGTACAATAATGAATTGGGAATTCAAAAGAAATAGACTCCTAATACACAGAAATTAACAAAATTAAGCCAAGGACATTTTAAAAAGCCTAAATAATCAAACAGCAGGCAATGAAAGTAAAGCAGTAAACAAACAAAAAAGAAAGAAATGCACAGATTTGTTTAGATTTACTGCTGAATTCTAAATAAAGCTCCTAGCAATATCTAACACCAGTAGTACTCAAGCTCCTAATGAAATCAAAAGGTAAGAAGTCCTCTCAGTATCATTCCTAGAAGATACCATCTCCCTGATTCCAAAGCCAGACAAAAATCCAACCCCAAAAACAACTATAGCCCAAATGCTAATGAATACAGATTTTAAAATCTTCAGCAAGACACTGGCAAAAATAGTGCAGAAAATCATTAAAACAATCATGCATGACAGTCAAGTAGCCTGTATTCCAGGTTTCCAAGGATAGTTTATCATATGCAATCAATAAATGCAACTCATCACATGAATAGAAACAAGGTAAAAAATAATGAAATCATCTCAATAGACGCAGAGAAACCATTTCACAAAGCTCACCATCACTTCATCATAAAACCAATAAAGAAAATATGTATAAAAGGATGTAATCTTAATCTGGTAAAAACCACTTATGAATAACCTACTGCCAACATAATTAAATAGGGAAAAACTGAAAACTTTCCCTCTAAAATCAGGAACAAGACAAGAATTTCCACTCACACCACTGCTGTTACACAGTACTGGAAACATGAACAAGAGCAATTAAGCAACAAAAGAAATAGATATGTATAGGCAAAGAAGTCAAATTTTTATTTACAAGTGATATTAATATTTCTTAGAAGACCTAAAATGCCCATAAGAAGAATCTTAAAATTAATAACCAAATTTTAAAATTTAGTACAATGTCACTCAGAAAAATTCAACATACACTGGAGTAAACACTGGAGTAAAAGTATCTCCTTTTAATGAATGTTGCTGGAAACTGCCTGTCTAGATCCAGAAGGCTGACCCTGGATCTATACATCTATTTCTGTACTAATCTAAAATCACATGGTTCACAGAACTAAATCTTCAAACAGAAGCACTTAACAGATTGAAATATAAAATATGTAAAACCACTGAAATCATAAGCACAGGAAAGAACTTTCTGAACAAAATCCAAGTTATACAGAAAACATTAATGAGAATTAACAAATGAGATTATATCAAGTTAAATGGTTTACATAGTAAAATGGCAATCACTAAAGTAAAAAACCTACAGAATGGGGAAAAAATTGTCATCTATTTCTCTAACAGAGGACTACCTCTGGAATATATAAATGATTTAAAAAATAAAACTCCAAAATAAAAGACTGAATCAAAAACTAGGCAAATATTCCAGGCATGCCATGCTGATCCTGTCCCAAGGGTGCGCTGAAATAGTGAGTGAGACTGGGCATGGTGGCAAGTGCTTGTAAGCTCAGTGTTTGGGAGACTGAAAACAGGAGGATCACTATGAATCCAAGCTGCACAGTGAGACCCTGTAGACCCTGCACTAAGTTAAAAAAAAAGGCAAATAAATTGATTTTTAAAAATTTTATTGAGAAACAAATAAATGAGACAGTTTCAAAACTGATTAGTAAGGCAGTTTCAATAATCAATACATTGCATATTGTTGTCTTCTTAGTGGTTATTCACAAGATGCAGCGATCATATCCTGTCCAAACACTATTAGTATGAATCTTTCTTCTCACTGAACTAAGAGAAAGTAGCTGTATCTCTATCCTAACTACTTTGAATATACAGGTACAAAATAGTCTTTCATTTGTATCTCCTTTTTTTGTTTAGTTTTGTCAGAGATGGATATTCTATTGCATTTAGATATTGTAGGTGTATGAATTCAGCAAAATATTCCAATATAGTCCAGTAGTCCATAATAGTAGTTGGTTATCCATAGAACTGGCAAGGTCAGAAAGTTGTTGACTTGAGCCTTTTACAGCTCAGCCTATTAATATGGTTTTACTTTTATACTTCATTTTTATATTTTTCTGTTGGATGGTTAAGACCAAGATAAAACAAGACCTATAGAACAAGAAGGACCAAAAAAATTCCATGGTCACTTCTCAGAAGAAATACAAATGATCAGTAAATAAATGAAGAAATGCTCAACATCACTGCTCATTAGAGAAATGCAAGTACAAACAACACTGAGATTTTATCTCACTCCAGAAAGAATGGCTACCATCAAAAAACCCAATAATGATAAATGCTGGTAAGGCTCTGGGGAAGGTGGAAAGCCTCTTCAATCTCAGTGGAAATATAAATTAATATAACCCGATCAACAGATGAATACATAAAAAAAATTGAGCATTTATACACAATGAAGCAGTACTCTTCCATCATGGAAGATAAATTTCAGTCATTTGTCTGAAAATGCATGCAGCTTGAGACCACAGTGTTAAGTGAATTATATCAAACACACACAAGCCTAAATATCATATTGTTACTTTCATATTAGAAACTCAAACTGAAATTGTAGTAGACACTCAAAATGAAAAGTAAAACAAGAGATAGGTAAGGAAGATAGGAATATGGATCTTTCTAAAAAGGGGCAGGGTCAAGAGATGGTAGGATCAAGGAGGGAAGAAAAGGGAAAAATAAGAAATTAAAATTTGTTATGCACATGACTGGTGCCTATGGGAATATAAGTGGTATGCACTGCAAACACGTACCAATATTTCTCTTTAAAAAGAGCTGCATTACCAGAAGGAGAAATGGGCAATACATTAGAAGGCAAAACATGATATAGAATCATGTGGAATAAGAGTTACGCATGACATTAGCACATTATAAAGGAAGACTAGTGAACATAGTATATGAGCCCTAGACTTAGCAAAGCTGTTTTGATTCATTCCTGCAGCTCTATAATTTAGGAATGCTCCTTAAATTCTTTAATAATCCTTTCTGCTGTAAAATAAAAATAATATTCTTAATAAAAATTAATTACTTGATATGCCTCAATAATACTTTGTGATATTATTGGGAGATAATAGACACAAAATGAGAGAACTGAAAAAGTGGATCTCACAAGCAGTCCCTTGGGATAAATGTAACATTCTTCTCACTTTCTTCTCTGGCTCCCTCCCTGCTTCCCAGCCACCAGGAGTTGAGTAGCTCTGCCCCCATCCCCCACCACACATGCACACACACTCACCTTCTCTATCATGATGTTTGGCTTCACCACAGGCCAGACAATACACTGAAGCCTCTAAGCTGTGAGCCAGAGACTATCTTTCCTCTTTGAAGATGATTGTTCTTATTTATCTTGTCACAGTGATGGGACACTGGAAGACACAGCCTTGTTACTTTGTCTTGATTAAGATAAATGTGAATAGTGAATTATTTGGTGAAACTGAGGCTATGACAAGGTTTTGTATAGGTACAACACATGACTTCCTCTATGAGCTACACTTTGATAAATTAATGAATTATGTCATGCTACCAGTTCAAGAAGGTCTATCAAATCTGGAACTTTGCCATTATACTAGAAGGCAGAAACTTGTGGTCTAGTGGTTGCTGCAAGCTGATACCCTATCCCATCTACATAGTCCTTTCTGCATAATATGCAGGCTTAGGCTCATGCACAAGAAGCTCAATTGCCTGTGTCTGCAAAACGTAATTCCTTTCCTCCCATCCCTATTATCAGTGACCCCCACTTTCAGTAGCCTAGGAGCTGACTGTTAGACACCCTTTACCTGGTTCCTGTGGCCTTTACCACCTGGATGGATAATTTTCCTACTTCCAGCATCTGCAGCTTTGCAGAGTAATGCCCACGGGCAATGAAATTGCTTTGGCTTCTTCTGCAGACAGCTAAAAGCACCTGAGACTTTGTTTTTCCCAAGCAGGCTTTAGCTGATGACAAATGAGCCCTGCAGAGTTCTCTCACAGAGTCAAGCAGAAGCCACCCTGGTCAGGATCTGCTTCTATCGGACTTTGCTGGTAGGTCTGCAGTGAAACCTATAGAGTGTATTTCTCATTGCCTCAAGTAGGCAACTGTTTTGGATATATTTCATTTACTACTCCAGTTCAACTTTCCCTGACTGCTGTGTTCCAGGAACAAACTATGTGGGCTGCGTAGAACTGCCTCAGTAGTTCAATTGGTTTTGGCCAGAGGAATAACCACAAGAAGACTGGAGGGAAAGAAGAAAGTGAAAGTGGGGCTTCAGTTTTTCTGCTCTGTCTGAAAGACTACAAGGTTGGGCACAGCCTGTGCCTTTTTTCATGCAACCCTTTTCAGCCCTGTACTTCCTTTCCAGGTTCCAGACACTATGCCTTCCCATTTCCCCTTCAAGTTTAAGATAAGAGTCTAATTTTAAATTCCCAAGGTAGCATACATTCTCCTCCAATTTCTCTATGCCCTGCCAACACAATTTTCTAAATAATCATTGCATTAAATTTATCTTATTTTATCTAATTTGTGTGCCAGCTGTTAGCTTTGATTGATGACCAATAATTAACAACAAGAACATGCTGCTTTTTATTTATGAGGCTGGTAACAAGGTGAGGACTGGGCTACTGTTAAGACTAAGATTAGTGTTGGTGAGAGGATAGCTATAAAGATGTAGCCTCTAGCCTTCCTTTCCATGCTAGTAATTTAAAGAATAAACACTAGAGTGAAAGGTTTGTCTCATTCAGTAGTATGGCTCTTTCTAGTACAGAAACTGCCAGCCACATATAACTATTGAGAATTTATCTTGGGGATAGAGCTTTCCTGGGACTACAAAATACACGCCATGGTGACATACAAAAATTCAAAAGTAAGATAATACTTTCACTGATGTCATGTCGAAAGCATAATATTTTGGATACACTAGTTAGAATATATTTTTAAAATTAGCTGTTTTGTTTACTAAATTTTTTCAAGGTTAGTAGAAATTTTTAAGATGGCATATGGAGCTTTCTTTTTTATTATTTTTGTTAATTTTGTTTGCTATCTTTTTGTCTTTCAAATAAGAGTTTCATTATTTCAATAGTTCTAGAGAATAGAAATGTGAAATAAGGTGTAAGCATTGCCAAGCTTCTTTTGAAGTCTGTGGAAGGAAAAACATCTATCCTTGCATTTCTCAAGCTTTCGAGTGTTGACAATGGAAGAATTCAGAGTACAACAGAAAGTATCTCCGCATTGTGGAATATCTTAGGAAAATTGTGAGAAGTTCTTTAGTTCCACATGAATTAGACAGACCTCTTTCAATTTAAGAAAACTCAAGTTCACACAGGTCTTGGCTAAAAAGAGTATATTGCTTACAATACAAATTGTTCAAACTAAGCCACATAAACTCTGTCTCTTACTATTTTTCAGGTCTTTTGTTTTTCTTGTGTTACCTTCTTCCTTTTCAGAATCCTGCTCTACACAGATTACAAAGATAGTGACAAGCCAATTCAAGCACACAGTCTCTCAGAAAAGAAACTTCTCTGTTCCAGTGCCTTAGACAGAAGCCCTTGGTATTTCTCACTGGGCCGAGAATTTGTGTCCTTGCTCTTACAAACCAAAGGACCCTGCTTGGACAGGCGAGGTCAAGAGCCATTTTTCTAGAGAAAAGGGAAAAGGAAACTTCAATTAAAAATGTAGAAGAAACATTTCCCAGGATTGGGAGAACACTGTTAGAAAAGAAAGGGATACTGCACATGTCAAGCTATTAAATCTTCACTTTACTTGAGAAAGAATCAAATGGTAAAGTTAAAAATAAGGCCTTGTTTCTTATAATGAAGTTGCTTAGGTTATATTGCAGTACAAGATCCTTAAACTTTTAATCAGTGACTTTTATCAAGAGAAAAGACAGAGGAGAAAAAGATTGTGTCAGTGAAAATTTGGGAAAGGATGGCATTTCCTCAAGTATTATGTTTAGATTTAAGTCTGAAGACAAAATGAGAGAGAAGGGCAAGGGCAGGGTAAGGGAGGAGAAAGAAGAGAGGAGATACCTGGCTCATTCTGCATGTATCTTAGAAGACACATAGGAGTAGAGATATTTAAGCCTAACAAATTAAATTTTATATTTAATTTTGTTGTGTTAACTTGATTTCTATTTAAAATTTTGCTAAATTAATAATCCACCATTTTCCACTAGCATGTAGCAATCTGGATTAGGAATACTGATTATATGGAGATTATCATCATCAACAAATAGTGTCCTTAATATTTGCTATGTGGTTGGGCGGGTCCTGTGCTAAATGTGATGAGTGATGCTAATAGATCATTCTTAGCTTTAGGGAACTTAGTATCAAATTGCAGAAATAAAACTAATATTCATGGATCTGGATAATATTGATGAATGGCACAATTATGCTAAATATATGTGGTATATACCTAGTTCTAAAGAAACTCAGAGCGGAGAAGAACCATGGTAGTCATCACATGACAATGAAAAATCCTCTAATTTTGCATATACCAACTTTATCAGGAAATAGTAAACAAAAAAATGTTGCACATACCTGTAACCCCAGCTGCACTTAGCCTCTGTAACCCCAAAGGCTAAGGCAAGAGAATCACAACTTCAAAAACAGTCTAGACAATTTAGGAAAGCTCCATTGAAAAATATAAACATTTTAGCAGCTTCATGATGCAATCCCATCCTCTGTGGTTCAGTCCCCTATTCTGCAAAATAAGGAGGAGGCAAAATACGGTGAGGGGAGAATGATGAGAAACAGAAGGGGGGATGAAATTATGAAATTTTGACTTCATGTCATGTAAACACACTATTTGACAATTGTTTATAAGAAAAGTATAAACAAAATCTAAGTATTCTGTGTTTAGTCTATTTCCAAGCAATGTGGGCTTTTCAGAGCATTTGAAAGTGCAGGATAGAGAAATATTCAAGGAATGAGTCAAACATAAAAATCTTAAATGGACTGTAGCCATTCTGTAAGCATCAATATTTTAGCATCATAATCGTATCACTGATTTTTATTGTACAGTAAAAAGAAATTTCCTGCTCGCCAATATTGGGCAACTGGTATATATTTGTCACATAGAGGAAGGTCTTTAGGTAAGGTCCTTCGGTGATATTACACTGGAGAGAATGAGTTTGATTTTTACATGCTGTCTTGTTCATTGGCTTCATTGGTTTCAGCACTCACTTAAAGCATGGGGTTGAAATCTTTTCTGACACACACGCTAGACTCCAATCCCCATGGTGATAGGTAGCACATCGTAGTGGGGCATCAATAATATGCAAGCCTCATAAAGGTAATTTGTAGGACTGTTAAGATTATATTATTACATTCTAGGTAGGAATTGGGGAAAAATCACCACGACAGCTAAAATTTACCCTTAACTAAAATTCTACCTGATTGCTGAACACAGTATAGACTTTTGTGCTTTCAAATATGTTGCAATTTTAATAAATTTATTCTACTAGACTCATTTTTTTTCAATTTTATGGGACACTTTCAAATATAATGCATTCAAGCTCTTCCATTTCACATTTTAATCAGAAATACAAACCCTTTGCATTCTTTTAAATTGAACTTTTGGTGAGAGATTTTTAAGCGTCCTTTTCTAATCCATTGTATTAATTATAAATGCATGCTATTCAAGGTTACAACAATTTTATGTTAACAAAAATCAGATGCAGTATTTTGCTCAATAGAATACCCATCATTATACAGTATAACAGCTTGTATTTATTTCTATTTAAAGCAGCACAAAGTACCTAGTAGTATCATATAATACATATTTTTGTGTGCATAATAGAAAACCTATAATTTTATACTCTTATGGTGCAAGGGTTACAAACTACCAATATTCTCTGTTGAAAATCACATGGTACTTAAAGATACATGTTAGTTTTTAATTCAACCTTTCATAGTAGAATTGAATTTCATTTTTATTTTTATAGGCAGTTTTTTAAAGAAATTTCTATACTATTTTGAGTACCTTGCTCAATTCAGATAAATATCTAAGCTTTGAACACTACTTAGCCCAGTTTGCTACTTTCTTATCCTTATTTTTTGTGCCGGCCCCACAAAAAACACATAAAGAAATACTTGTGCTGGATTTACAAATCTCAGCCCCCAACACTCAAGATTAAAGCTGACCACTTGTAGAATACTAGTATCACTAGCCTTGATATGATAGTGGTTCTCAATTTTTTTTAACATAACTAATTTAGGACAAGATATAGTCCAAAGTTGAACTCAATTTTATATTTTAGTCACAGATCAGCATCAAGGAAAAGAATCTCAGAGAAACATCTACAATCTCCACACCTTAATTTTTAAACACAGGTTAGCAAATTATGCTTTGAAGGAAAAATCAAAAATCCCAACCTTTTTTTTTTTAGTACAGGGTATTCAGAGTCCCACTATGTAGATCGGACTCGCAGTGATCTGCCTGTGCTCACACTCCCAAGACCGGGGATTACAGGCAGGTGCCAACATGCCCAGTCTCAATCGCAGTCTCAGCAAGCCCCATGTGCAGGGCCAGCAGGGCATGTTAGGGAGAGAACCCAGCCGCTGCTCTCTTCGTAAGTAGGTGCTTTAGTCCACTGAGCTATATAGCTGGCTCCTATAAATCACAAACTATTTTTTAATGAAGGCTTTTTTTCAAAGAAAGAAATTATTATCATGGTGACTTTCATACTACAACACCAAACTTAAGTAGTGGTAGCATTCTTTATGCCTGCAAAGGCCAAAAACTGATTATCAAGTCCTTCAAAGGAAAATAATTGCATATACCTGGTTTACCAAGGTAGTATTCTGTCCTATACCAATTCTGTGATCTTTGAGCATAATATTCACCAAATAATTTTGTAAGCCTTACTGTGATAGCACAGTGATACATCAGTTTACAAACTTAATTCATTTCAAAATTTTTGGGAAGATGACTGTTGAGTTTTGTGTGAGAAAGACAGCCATGGTCATGCTGCCACTTAATGCAGAATTTTCAAACAGAAGCAAAATTTTGTTGAACACTTTTAGTATGAACCATATCGTTTACAAACAAAAGTGTTCATGAACAAAGGCATTACTGAAAGTGGCAAAGTAACTCAACCAGTTGCCAATAAGCTGTTAATCTAGAAAAAAATTATGAGACTTCATGAATATTTAGTTTCAAAAATTTGGCTATGAAGGGTCAGCGAGATAGCTCAGTGGGCTAAGTGCCTGCTTAAGCAAGCACAGGGACTGGGTTCGTCCCCAGCACCACGTACTGTGCCACCCCACCCCAGAGCACGTTGGGCCAGCCACCAGTGTGCCACTGGCACACACCTGTAACCCCAGTGCTATGTGGGGTGGGGCTGAAACAGAGGGACCACTACTAGTCCAAGCTGCATATTGAGACCCTGTGCCAAATATATTTTATTTGGCTATAGGTAAACAGTAGTGTGAATATATCTTATAATTTAGTTTAGAAACATATACTGAAAGATTAACATGAACTAAGTGCAGGTGGTGTAAAAACAAGAATTGCAACTGAAAATATCCTAAAGGTATAACAATTCTGACTCGGCCCACTAGGACCCAAGACAACCCCACTTCCTGCACATGCATCTGTGCCCAGAGGCATTACAAAAGGATTATAACAAACTCCAGTCTAGGTAAGTACAGGAGCTTTAAATTCTGTTACAATGTTGGTGGCCTTTAGAACATGCTTGCCTGGTTATTAAGGAGGTGACCTTTCATCATCTGTGAAAGCAGAAATCTTTGGAATTATGGATTTGTTGTCTCGCAAGACACTTGAAGACCTCAGTAGTGCATTCAGTATTTCAACTAAAACAGTTTGACTTGATAGTGTCAACCAGATATTAACTAAATTCTATACTACAGCTGAGGAAGGGCTTCGCTAAATCGTGCCCTAGATGGTGACCCGAAAAGGTCACTCTTACTTAATGCTCCTCTGGAGTTCCCAGGCAGTGCCTACCCACCAAGGTCTAAACAAAGGAGGGAACAGTCTGAGAGAAGGAAACAATAAAACCACACTCTCAATGTATTT
This sequence comes from Ctenomys sociabilis, assembly GCA_004027165.1. Classification (NCBI taxonomy): domain Eukaryota; kingdom Metazoa; phylum Chordata; class Mammalia; order Rodentia; family Ctenomyidae; genus Ctenomys; species Ctenomys sociabilis. Next base: position 6,254 of record PVKA01001966.1, on the reverse strand, counting down.
TCTTCTATTGGTATTGTGTGAACTCGGAGAAAACAAAACTCCATACACTCAGGAACCAAGCCCTGTAAACTTGTTGGAGTCTGTCCAGTATTTCCAGATGAGTTACATGCAGCTGAAGAAAGGTAAGTACTACCAAAAGGTTGCAGTATTTATTCTCCTAATATCTGGCCGGCTGTTCTTCTACTACCAGTCAGACAGCCTTTCTGATGGCTTCCCTTGCTCAGCACACCAGGAGCAACATTAGCTGAGTTCTGTCCTGGGACTCCTTATCATCATTCTTGTTCTCTCACATCCACTATTGTTTTCCCTTCCTCAAGCAATTAAACTCAAAGCATTCCAAATTCCATGAGGCTGGGTTCTTAAAGAGTCATTACCAGACACAGCTACAATCTTTTCTTTTGTTTTAAAACACTATGTGCTGTATATTTTATCTATTGACTAAAATTATACTTTTTTGTATTTATTTTCTTTTAGTTCTTTCTAAGATGATTTTTAAACCACCATGCATCCGTTTTTCATTTGACTTCAACTTTTCTTTGAAATGGATTCTTATTCTCAGATCCTTTTGCTGGCTCTCCCTTGGCATGGGGTCTTTGTCTTGCACATCCTCTAATGGAAGTCATTTTCCAGGCATTGTATGCACGCCTCTGCCTTCCAGTGGACTGCTGCAGATGGAAGGAAGGTTCACAGGGGGAAGACAGAAATGAGACGTTGGCTCACACTGTGTATTTCATTAGTATTTTGTAGAAAGATTATGGTTCAGTGGATTGAGCATATCACATACATCTATTTTCTAAATGGTGAATAAATTCAAAGCCTGTGCTTAAACCAACTTCAATTTTGAGGATGCAGTTTGAAAGCCTTCAATAGACACATCCCTATCTGTACTTGCAATGCCCAGGATTGAATATACGAAGTTGTAATTCATTTGTGAGAGGTATTGCAGGGCAGGGAACAAAATATTGGCCTCACAAAGAGGAAACTGGGCTCTAAATTATGCCTCCACCAAATGCCTTCTGACCCTGAGCAAGACCCTTATCTCAACAAGTCTGTGTTTGAAATGAATACTTTGAATAAAGATGGATTCACTGACTTCTTTCCAGGACCAATTTTATGTGAATCTGAAAATTATCTAAAGTCTTTGTCCTGATATGTGTTTGACCGATTGACAACAAAACCAAGAAGTGTCTGTTCCCTAGTATTGCAGAGTTTCTGCACTGCTCAGTGTAACAGGTAATGAAATCTATTTCAGGTGAGTGCAAGTCAATGTAATCCTATTAAGTAGGTTAGTATAACTGAGCAACAGTCTGGGCCGCACATCCAGTCAATTCCCTACAAAACTGACACAAATATGAATGAAATTTACTTTATCTCAAGTTTTACACTGCAGGAATCAGAAGACGATTTTAATGATGTGATTATCTGCTGTAATCTGGAGTCTCATAGGTCAGTGTTTATATTTACATGTACTGGGTTTAGCACAAAAATCATCTATTAATCTAGCACAGAAATGGAGACTGGTCAGATAATTCAGTGAACCAAAGCACCTGTTTAGGCAGAGCACAGTGGCCAGTGTTTGATTCCCAGCATGCTGAGCTGACCCTGTCCCCAGGGATGCACTGAGATGGCAGTTGAGACTGGGCATGGTGAAGTTCATGCCTGCAATCCCAGCCCTTGGGAGGCTGAAAACAGGAGAATCACTATGAGTCCGATCTATGTAGTGAGACCCTGTAGACCCCATAGACCCTGTATTAAATATGTAAAAAATAAGAAAGCAATGGAGACTGGCTACACGAGTAAACAGCACACACTCCATCAGTATCTATGGATGTAGTGACTAATGCATTTGCTTTAGAAATTATTGCTAGAATGATTAAAATGTTGATCATTGACCTTTTCATTTTCCTTCTTTTATTTGACTATGAAATGTTGATAAGCTCCATTGTGGGTCTTGCTGCTCCATTATCTGCAGGGCGTGTGTGCAAGCCCTCCAGTGGTACCTGATTGTTCATGGAGCACCAAAGCCTGCAACTAAGCACTCATCGTGTACTGTGTACACAACTGTTGCAGTTTAAACAAAATACGAGAATGTTCTTTCCCTGCTTCACAGTTTTGTGGACAGATTTGTTCTTATCATAGCTTTTAGCAATCTCTGTAAACAATTTTTTCACAAATTAAAGAGGTTCAGCCTTTCAACTACATGGGTCACTTTGCAGCTGTTCTTTGACTTACACCTTGTTACTTTTGTATGATAATTAGTGTATCCTCACACATGGTCTCACAGTGTGAGACCATGAAGGTCCCACTTTCCCCATATGCTTCACAAAAGTGGTCCTTCTATTGCATTGTTTTAAAAACTGGATTATGTGTGATTATGTTTCCTGTAATTTTTCCTCTAGTCTCACCAATAACACATGCTCTAAAAGGGTGTGAAAGTTGTGAGGACCCCTGTAGACACAGTATTCACAGTATTTGCATTGCTTCTCTTTACTGTTGCTGTGGGGGTTGATTTCTACCATCAGGTCTGCAGCCTCCCACTCCACCCCAGCCTTACCTACTCAGGGGCCTAGCCAGCAGCAGAGAAGTTTCTCCCTTCCTTTTATTTTCTCTCCTTCTCCCCCTGCTCTACCTCCTCCTCCTTGTCTCCTCTCCTTTTTTCCTCTTTCTTCCCTGCTTCTCTTCTTCCTCTGCCTTCCTTTCCTTCTCCTTTTTCAGTTAGGCATTAAACCCAAGGCCTTCACATTGAGATACATGCCTAGCTCCTTTCACTTTTGTTTTTGAGATATTCTTGCTGAATCTTAGACTGAGCTTGCACTCAGATTATAAGCATGTGCCACCATGCCCAGCTTCACTTGGTGAATTTTATTTTCCCTTCACTCTTTTTATTTGCTGTGCAGATTAATGGGTCTCATTTTAGCAGATTCATGCACATACATGACATATTTTGATCATTTTTACACCTTATCAAACCCTGGACAGTCCCTCCCTGTTTTTGCATCTGGGAGGTAGTTTAAATGATTATATTTTGCTACTATGAACCATGCTATCACCCAGCCTTATATTCTCCTCCTGTCTCTTCTTCTGTCTAATGATAGTCCACTTCCCACTTTCTCATTTCTTTTACACAATGTATATTATGAAGAACATGTGATATTTGTCTTTCTGAGTCTGGCTTATTTCACTCAGTACAAATTTTACCTCCTGTATTTCATGAACTGAGGCAACTACTGAAGTTTGGGTAGGACTGGCTTGTCTTTGGGGTGAGGTCTACTGCATTTAATGGACGCTGGGACTGTCACTCACTTGGAATTGTTTACCCACAGTATGCCCAGTGTTCTTTTTGATCTCCAGTGCACACAAAGAGAGGGACTAATGAATTCCAGTAACAATGGCCAATAAATAGCAGCAAACTGGATATAGCAATAGGGTAAAAACCTAAGTAAAAACATCCACAACCCTAACAACAACCACTACAAAAGTGGATTGAGCAGAAATAATAAAAATTTAAATTTTAAAAGATGATAAAAATGCGATTAATTAAGAAAAATAAGAAGAGTGAAGCAAAAGTAGTCTATCTGAAAAGGGAGATGGCAGATAAAAAGAAAGAAAACTGAAAAAGAAAAAATGCCAAGTACTATGGTGCAAAATGGTAGTCCCAACCGCCAAGGAGGTTGAAGCAGGAGGACAATAACTCTGAGGCCAGCCTTGGCCATCTGGGGCTTTCTACTTTCAAAACTAAACAAATGAGAAGACTCACAAGCACTGAATCATTGTGATCTTCTGGGGCCTTGGAGAAGCTACTCAGAAAGCGAGAAAGCCAGCTAGGTGGATGGATCCCCCAAGTCCTATACATTCAGTCTCTTGTCTTCCAAAGGCTCAGTTTCCATATGAACCACATGTGATCTTCTCACACTGTAGAGTCTTTCCAACAGCCACCAGCATGGCTGTCGGGACTCACTGGTGTCTCGATGCACCCTAGGGAGAAATAACAGCAGGAATGAGGGAAAGATAGATAAGAGACAGAACTGGTTCAGGTGAAAGTCCATTTGCCTGATTGGCCAAGGACCCCAGAAGCAACAGTAGGGATGTTTCTACTCTTGCAAAGTTAGTACTGGGAGACACATGGTTGCCTAGCAACTAATAACCAAAATTGTCCAGGTAGGATGTTTTTCTCAAAACTAAGGTAGCAGGGCCAGGAAGATAGCTCAGTGGCTTAAGTGCCTGCCTGGAAAATTCAAGGTCCTGAGTTCAATCCTTGCTATAAGAAAATTAATTTGTTTCAAAACTGAGGTAGCTTGACTATGTTAGGCCCTGAGGCCTTCTCCTGCCTGCTCACATGTGATCAGTTTCCAGCTTGCACCACTCCCAACACAAGGCCAGCCTCTAAGAGCCAAGAGAGCTGACCCTTTGTTCTAATTTCAACCTGACTTTCACAGTCTAAACACTGTGGTCTGTGAGCCTGCCTCAGTGGCATCCTGCTGAGGTCACACTTGGCTCCCACCCTGGAAGTACACATAACAAGGTGGCACTATTTTTTGAAGGTCTAGTACAAAGGGAACTACAAATGCCTGTGTTCCCTGAGCTCAGGGGTAACCTTCACAGGACGCTTTGCCAACAGAGCATCACACTTGTATGTCGAGATACGAGGACCACAATCTCAAGCACCAGCATCAATGCAGCTCCCAGATCCTGAGCCATTAAATCTAGGTGCTCTGTATGCTGGCTCTATTTCCATGCCAATTTTGTCCACTGTGTATCTCTTCCCATCTGCATTTCTCTTCCTCTTTATTCTTTGACACCACTGCCACAGGCTTGGGGCCTATGTGCTCCTTCTAATTCCTTGTTACAATAATGTGAATTTCCAGTTCTTTCCAAATTTCTATTTGTCCCACATTGATCTTTTTTTTTTTTTTTTTTTTTTTTTTTTTTTTTGGCAGAACTGGAGATTAAACTCAGGCCCTTGTGCTTGCCAGGGAATCACTTAATGCACTGAGCCATCCCCCTGGCCCCTCCCCACATTAATCTTACTCAGTAGCTAAGTCATTTCTAAATCACAAGGAAGCTGGAAGATGTTGTTTATAATCTGTCATTCTGTTTCCTCTGACTTTGTAAATAACTGACACACTATTTTCTAACACTTTATATTCCTCTCGGCAATGCATAAGGATTCCAGTTTCTTCATATCTTTGACAATATTTGTCAGTTTTTTACTTTTAAATAATAAAATAATAAACACTAGCTATCCAAAAATGTTTGATGCAGTATTTCCTTGTGTATTGTCTTAATATTTTCTTCTTTTTTTATTGTAATAGTAAATGCTTGCAGTACATATATTTTACATCTTACAGAGTTCCTACAAGTACACTTATTTCTTTTCTTAACCTTCTTCCCTTCTCCCTCTTTCTCTAGTTTCCTCTCCCCTTTTAATACTTATTATTAAAGTGCATGTTTATGGCACATAATGTCCTTACTCACTGAGCTTAACAGGATCCCATACATTGCATGCCTTCACTGTACATATTTTCTCATGCCCTCCCCATGCTCCCATCCACTGGTCTCCTGAACCTCTTCTCTGTGCAAGAGATCCATCTTGTTTCACAGTCTATCCTTCCTTTATTTTTCCTTTAGTTTGCATTTTGCTTTACTCAGATCGCAGATGTCATATGGCAGTCAAGTTTGTGTGTCTGATTTATTTCACTTACTATGATATTTTCCAGTTGCAACTATTTTCCTATAAATGTCACAAATTTGGCCTTCTTTGTAGCTGAGAATAGTCCATTATGAACAAATACATTTCCTTTATCTAATTATCTGTTGATAAATATAGAGACTATTTCTAGGCTTTGGCATTTTCTTAAACACAACACCCAATATCTTTCCATGTACATATCAATCATTTAGATATACCTTCTTTAGAGAAATTTGTATTCATGTATTTTGACTAATTGTAATCCAGTCATCTGAGTTTTTGTTATAAAGTTGGAGGAATTATTATTTTTTAATATTTTAGTGCAGAGACTGCAGGGCCTCATTACACAGATCGGATTCATAGTGATCCTCTTGTTTTCAGCCTCCCAAGCAGTGGAATGACAGGCGCTCACCACCATGCCCGCTCTCAGTAGCCACCTCAGCGTGCCCCAGGGCAGAGACAGCACAGCACCCTGGGGATCTAACTCCTGGTCCCTGCCCCTGCTAAGAAGGTGCTTTAGCCTGCCGAGTTCTAGCCATCCTAGAAACTCTTTTTTTTTTTTTTT